>CAUYLG010021134.1:0-223155 GCA_963573385.1 Cacajao melanocephalus | reverse complement strand
AAAAAAAAAAAACCGGCCAGCTTTTTTTTTTTTTTTTTTTTTTTTTTGCTAGAAAGCCCCAAGTTACTTAAAAATTAAAGTAGAATAAAACCAAAAACCCCAGCAACTGTTGTGTGTTAATGATCCTCAGAGATACTAATTTGAATATATAGGGCTTTCCAACTAAATGTGGTGCATTAATTCCCAGAAGAAATGCAAGACACACCCGCACATCCCCCCCATACACATGCATGTGCATATTCCACAGAGAACACATTTTCTAAGCATTGTTTGGAATCATTTCTTTTTTGAGCTATTTCGCATCTCTTAGGGATCCTTTCTTTGAACTCTCACCATTATGTTGTACACATAATAAAAACTTAATACTACCTCAGGCTTTTCAATATAAAGGAACAAAACCAGGGCTGTCATTAAGGCTTTTATTTCTTAAACTTTGTGCATTTCGGAAAAAAAAAACTAACTAGACACTTTCATGTTTCGATGCCCATGTACTGAATGATAAAGCCATATATATAGGATTTCTTCCAGGGCATTTCATTTTTACAACTGCAAACTCTTAGGAAAGAAAGGCAAGTGAGCAGGTGTGATACTCTAGTGTTACCACCCTCATCCGTGTATCTCAGCAGAGAAGATATTGCCCCTAAAGGGGTACAAATTAGTGCTTGGAGAGAACGTAAATACATTTTACCCCTTTTGTCCAAAAAGCACAGATACGCATGTAGTATATAATTGGATAGACTTAATAATTAATACATGAGTTATTAAAATGGCATGGAACAGGATAAGGCAGAGAAGGCAATTAGGAACAAAAAGTCTAAAGAGGCTTCCTAGTGGTCAGTAATTTAAAAAAACATGGAGAGGCCGGGCACAGTGGCTCACACCTGTAATCTCAGCACTTTGGGAGGCCAAGGGGGATGGATCACCTGAGGTCAGGAGTTCGAGACCAGCCTGATCAAAATGGAGAAATCCTAACTCTACTAAATCAAAATTAGCCAGGTGTGTTAGCACATGCCTGTAATCCCAGCTACTTGGGAGGCTGAGGCAGGAGAGTCACTTGAATCCAGGAGGCGGAGGTTGCTGTGAGCTGAGATTGTGCTATTGCACTCCAGCCTGGGCAACAAGAGCAAACCTCTGTCTCAAACAAAACAAAACAAAACAAAACAAAAAGATAGAGAAACACCGTCCCATTGCAAGCCACCAACATTCTCTCTGCTTCCACTCCTTCCACACTACAGACTATTTTAAACACAGAAGCTGGAATAGAAGATAAAGGATAACTCAGATTACTCCTCTCCTCTATCCACAGCCCTCTTGTAGCTTTCTGCCTCATTCAGAAGTTTTCAGCATGTCTTACAAGTCCCGATACCTCTGTCCCCACTCCCACTGTTGCCTCTCCAACCTAAGCTTCCACCACTCTCCCCACTACCTGAAATGCATGGTTTGCTCTCTCACTTTCTTCAGATCTTTTTCACCTTATCAGCGGGGACTTCTGACCACCCTGTTTAACACCATGCTCTCATTCGCAAACCACCTTCCCTTCCCACATTCCTGCTTTGTTTTCTCCACAACCTGCTTTTTGTCCTATAGCATGTATTGCCATCTGGCCTGCTGTATATTTCACTAATTTAATTCTTGTTGTCTGCCTCTCCCTCTTGGAATATAAACTCCATGAGGTAAGGGGTTTGTGTCTATTCACTGCTGTGTCTCTAGCATTTAGAACGGTATCTGGCCTACATAATAGACTTTAACAAGTACTTGTTGAATGATAAATGAATTATAGAATGCAACTGCCATGGAGAAAAATACTTTCAGGCTGGGTGTGGTGGCTCACACCTGTAATCCCAACACTTTGGGAAACCAAGGTGGGCGGATCACCTGAGGTCAGGAGTTCGAGACTAGCCTGGCCAACACGACGAAACCCCACCTCTACTAAAAATACAAAAATTAGCTGGATGTGGTGGTGTACGTCCGTAATCCCAGCTACCCAGGAGGCTGAGGCAGGAGAATCACTGGAACGGGGTGTTGGGGGGCGGAGGGCAGAAGCTGCAGTGAGCCGAGATTGTGCCACTGCACTCTAGCCTGGGTGACAGAGCAAGACTCCATCTCAAATAAAAATAAAAATAAAAATAAAAAAAGAAAAGAAAAATACTTTCAAAGCTCTAACACAGGCTGCCAGCAACCCCTGCTCTTGGCCCCCTCCTTAGCTCAGTGTGGCAGCAGCAGAGACAGCCCTTTTGTGTCTGTTGGTTTTGTTTTGTTTTGTTTTTTATGCTAGTTCCCATGGCCAGAGGGCAGGTTCTGTTGAGGTATGTGGTTGGGCTAAGGAAGAGTCAAGGATGAAGGTAGGTTTGGCTCACAAAACATTCCAGGTGCTTTGTTTGAGACAGAGTCTTGCTCTGTCACCCAGGCTGGAGTGCAGTGGCACCATCTCAGGTCACTGTAACCTCCACCTCCGGGGTTTAAGCGATTCTACTGCCTCAGCCTCCTGAGTAGCTGGGACTACAGGTGTGTGCCACTATAGCTGGCTAATTTTTGTATTTTTAGTAGAGACAGAGTTTCACCATGTTGGCCAGGCTAGTCTCAAACTACTGACCTCAGGTGATCCACCCACCTCAGCCTCCCAAAGTGCCAGGATTACAGGTATAAGCCATATGCCCAGCTTCCAGGTACTTTTTTTTAAGAAACATCAGATGTGACCTCCATCTCAGAATATGGGATGAAATGCTGGAAGACAGGAGTTAGGTTTGAAGGTTTGTCTTTCTTCTTCCTGACCTCCTCCCACCATGGAGGGAAGAAGGAGAAGAAAACCCAAGGTGTTAAGAGTGGAGAGGGATGCGAGTTCCTGGGTCCCAGGCTCAAAGTTGAAAATGAAGAACATATACATTGGAGCGTTCCCAAACTGGAACAATGCCCTCCATAACTGTCTCAAACTCTCAAGAGACGTCAGGTGAAACTTCTTTAAGATAATCGCAGGTAGATGCGAGTGACAGGAAGAGTCACATTTAGTGAAAACTCACCTAATTTTAAGAATACTTTAAAAGAAACGTGACTCCTTTTACTGGAGGTGCATTATTGTGATGTCATTGTAGAGGGGTTTAACTGGAAGTCTGAGCCTTTTCATGAAAATGTGAATTTTCACCCATCACATTCCCTATTTAGTGTCCTTCAAAGTAATTATAATATTTCCATTTCAACATTAGTAGAATTTCTTCTGATACTGCATATGAAACTCTCACCACCTCCCACACCCAGTGATAAAGTAGTGAACAAATACATAAAATGAAAATTCTATGGAATTTTCTATGGAAACACATAGTCCCAATATTTATTCTTGAGAAAAATATTAAAACTCATACTAATTTGGAAGGGAAAATTAAAATGTCACCTGAAATTAAAATTCGCTGTTTCTTAGACACAAAGAAAACCAAATTTTCTTCATCCAGCTGGGAAGCAATAGGATCTTCTTCAGAGGAGAAGTATCCGAACATCTGAAATCCCAAACAGCACATGTAAATATGCACCATGTCTCAGAATTGGCTATAAAGTAACAGATTTCATGTTGGCTGAATTTAAAGTCTAATTTGGATTAACAGCCAGCACCTTGCTTTGTGAATGTCAGGGGATTCCCTCTACCAGGAGACAGTTTAATACAGCAGTCCCCAACATTTTTGACACCAGGCACCAGTTTCATGGAAGATACTTCATTTTTTTTTTCTTTTTTTTTGAGACTAGTCTTGCTCTGCCATCTAGTTTGGAATGCAACAGTGTGACCTTGGCTCACTGCAACCTCCACCTCCTGGGTTCAAGCGATTCTCTTGCCTCAGCCTCCCAAGTAGCTGGGATTACAGGTGCTTGCCACTGTGCCTGGCTTTTTTTTTTTTTTTATTTTTATTAGAGACGGGGTTTCATCTTATTGGCCAGGCTGGTCTTGAACTCCTGACCTTGTGATCCACCCACCTTGGCCTCCCAAAGTTCTGGGATTATAGGTGAGCCACAGCGCCCAGCCAGAAGACACTTTTTCCATGGAGCAGGGTGGGGGATGGTTTCAGGATGAAACTGTTCCACCTCAGATCATCAGGCATTAGATTTTCATAAGGAGCACACAATCTTAGATCCCTCACATGCACAGTTCACAACAGGGTTCACACTTTTGTGAGAATCGATGCCACTGCTGATCTTAGAGGAGGCAGAGCTTAGGCAGTGATGCTGACTCACCCACTGATCACCTCCGGCTGTTTGGCCCAGTTCCTAACAGGCCATGGAACTGGTGGGGCTGGGGACCCCTGGTTTAATATATTCAACAAACTATATACTGATAATGCATGATTTTTGAGCAGTTACTGATTTTTCTTTTCAGTAGAACTGACGCTCAGACTGATAGGTCTATTCAGAGCTGGCACTTATTTGCAAATCAAATCAGTCTTCATCATGCAAGGCCCCAGCTAAGAACTTTGATACTGAGTTTGGCCACTCAGAACTTTGACACTGAGTTTGGCTACCCTCAAATGACTATCTTACCCATTTTCCATGGATATTTCAGGACTAGATTTTTTTTTTAATCCTTGTTGGAGGAGTTTTTAATCCCTGTTGGTGGGAATTAAAGAGTTTCTTTATTTAAGTTTCCAAATTCTACTCTCTAGGATTGCATGAGTATAAATTACTATGAAAAAAAAATCCTGAAGAAGAAGAGCTCTTATTTGTAAACTGTCAAATTATATCTCTGAAAAATGAAGAAAGTAAGATAGCTATTCTTCAATTGTCTTATTAATTAACCAACAGAAATAAAATTCTTATAAATTAATGAGATAACAAAAATTATGTATTTACATTTTTTATTAAAATGCTTATAATTAAAGTCATATAATTAGTATATCAGTATTTCTCATAAAGTTGAATGCACGAAATGAACTGAATTCTTTTGAAATATCAATGTGCATACTAACCACCCTGGAATCTTGTTAAAATGTAAATTTGGCTTTAGTAGGTCTGGGGTGGGGTCTGAGAATCTGCATTTCTAAGCTTTTCATGAGAGACCATACTTTTGAGTTTAAAGGAACCAGTGACTAAATAACTGGATTGGAAATAAATCAAAAGCAACAATATGCCAGTTTGTTTTAACAATATTTATTTAGATGCTAGATGATGGCTTAACATTTTATTAATATTTTAATATATGTCCCATCATCAGTTGTTTCACAAATGTTACCACTTCTTCATCTATATTCCCCATGCCCAAAGCTCTCAACATACAATTGTCCCAATTATTCCCCACAGTTAGATTCCATTCTGTGGGAAAATCAGGCTCATCGAGACTTTCTTGTATTTTCCCACCAGCAAAATTAGCACTCAATAAAAGCTTAACTTATTATCTCCACAGAAATCACCACTCATTTTTTATGGGTACAAAACCTCTAGGTTAGATATCTAATTCCCTCTGAAGGACTGAGAAAATAAAAGGAAAATTAATAGATCTATGTTGGAGTGGACAGTAAGGTTTTGTTACTGCAATGTTTGGCATCATTTATTGATTGATTATTCAGGTAACAATCATGTATCTATCTGTACCTTAGCCTGTATCATTTGAACTCTTAACACCCCTTTATGGCATTTGAACTCTTTACACCCCTTTACTCAAAGCTGTTGAGTCAGATGGTCCAGTGTTAGGGTTCAGACTGTACAATGAATTGACACTTGAAAAAATACCTTCACCTTCTGAAGTTTTAACTTCCGTATCAGTAGAATAAAAGAACAAACTTCTGAATTTTGCTTTTGTTTGTTTTATTGAGGTTTAAATGACATAATGTATATCATTATGTATATCTTGATGTATATCATTATGTCATGTCAAAATGAGCATTTTGCACCATCCCTGGCATATAGTAATCGTTTTAAAACATTAACTATTGTTATCATTGGAAAGCCTACATTGAGAAGGCCTCATGGGAGAGAGAAAAATAAGTTATATCTAGACCACAGCTACTAATGAGAACAGTAGGCTGTCTTTAAAGGTAGTATTTTAAAACCACCAGTCCACCTATGGACAAGTTTTTTTTTTTTCTGATAAGATTAGTCAGGTGGGCACTTCGATAAATTGATTGCGTATGAAACTTTGCTGGGAAAGTTATATGACTTCTACAGACAGTCAGACCCTGAAAGGGAAATTCCCTCCTAACCTGTCATTTCCCTGTGGTTCCTGCTTCTTTTCTTACCCAGTTTAGAATTGGTGGTCTGTCACCTCAATCATACATTTCCACGATCCTCCATCCCTTCATACCACGGCATTGGCCAGGCAAGAAACACCACTGCTGGGTGGAACATCCTTTATTCCTTGCACCCACACTACTGTGAGTGATTACTCCATAGAGAAAATCTCCCAGCCCCATGGATGGGGCCACCAATCATTCTCGAGCTCCAACCTTTTGGGGCTTTGGTGCCACCCAGCCATCATCCCATGTTTCCCTAAGTGATATATTCGATTGTCAAAAGAAACAATGTCAGACTCTTCTGCTCTCATCAAACATATGACTCTACTTTCTTGTCACTCAGCAGCTGACCTCACCTCCTGCTTCAGATGATAACAGAAGCCACCAGACAAGAGCTTCCTCAGCTTCTTGCCGCTGCAGCTCCAAACCAACCCAGTTCTGAAGCCTTCCTTCATTCCCTTCTCCCTCCCTCCCTTCCTTCATTCCCTCCTTCCTTCCTTCCCTTTTAAAGGAAGATATGTTTCTCTTTTCCCAGTGCGAATCCCTCCACCTGTTGTCTGCATCCCATTCCTTTCATCTCTTCAGAGGCTGTCTCCTTTTACCTTCCCCAGAATCTTCAACATCTTTCTTATTACTGACTTTTCCTTTCAGCATTCAGACAAGTGCAAATCTCTCCCGTCTCAAAAACAAAAATACAAAAGCGCCTTTCAAAGTCAATTACAGATAATATAGTAATAGTTCTCCTATTTTTGCTTTTGTCTTCTCTAGCTTCCAAGTGCTGCACCTCCTTACATTTTGTTTTCTGTTGGTTATAACAGCAGGCATACTGTTATTGAACTTTGACACTTTCCTCTATGAATTGGTTTTCTATTGCTGTCAAAACAAATGACCACAATAGTAGAAATTTAAAACAACAATGGTTTCAGCTCATTGGCTCTTAGTTCAGTAGGTCAGAAGTCCAGTACAGTTCTTATTTTCCTAAAATGAGGGTGTCAGTAGAGATGTATTATTTGCTGGAGACTTTGAGGAAAGAATCTACTTCCAAGTGCACTGGGATTGTTGTTCTGAAGTCCTGCTCTGGGCTGGCTGTCAGCTGGTGCTGCCCTTAGCTCCTAGAGGTCTCTATCCAGTCTTAGTACATGGACCCCTACATCTCAGCAACAGCAATGGAGCTTCAAGTCCTACTCGTGCTTGGAATCTCTCTTCTATCTTCCTCTTCTGTTTCTAAGAACTCATCTGATTAGTTTGGACCCACCTAGATACTCCAGGATGATTTTCTCATATTAAGGTTAAGTGATTAGTGTTGGGGTCACCCCATGTTGGCCATCATGTTGGCGTCACCACCTGCCAGGGTCCGTCCCACAGACTCCAGCTGCACAATGGATGAAAAAATGCCCTCACACACAGAATACAGTGAACAAGTGGGCTGAGGGGTCGTGAGCCTCTCACAGAGAGAGATAGCTGCTGCATGACACTCACTAGCTCACCCCTTCACCATTTATTCGGTATAGATTTAATAACAGAGGCTTTAAGTCAACACACTTGTAGAGAAAGATTAAAGGCCAGGTTCCAATGCCCAAAGTAAACACCATTAGTTGATAATAACTCTGGTTAACCTCCCCCGATGAGGGCCATCTGGCTCAAAGTTTCGTTTTAAGACCACACGAGTAAACAAGTTTATTAAACTCCCCCTCATACCCTATTTGCTTTACTTATTAACTAAACACAAAGGGGATTTAGGCTGCCTTCAGCTGAAACTTCTACTGAAATTATGAAAAAACCTTTAGGCCTTCCAAAGGGTTTGAAACTATATTCTGTAACTTTCTCTACTATTTTTCCCTTAATATTTTTGCCATCAGCCTGAGTGAATTGCTACAGATTAGTACCTTATTCCATCTGCATAGCTCCTTTCCAGCAGTGCCTATGTTCATGTTTGATGGAATAAACAGGAGACAGGAATCTTGGGGAAGAGGGGCACCTTCAGAATTCCACCAATCACACCCTTGTTTTATAAACACAACTTGGTACAATTTAAATTACTTATGCAAAGTAGACAATTGATAAATGTTGGCAGCAAATTTAACCTCAGAGAATAGTGTGAAATAATAATTTTCAGATAATGTGTAATGATAATGGTGATGATGATTCTTTGTTTCTACATTAATGAATTCCAAAGTTTATCAGAGGTGGGAGAACTCCACACCACATATGCTGTCATCTAATTTAAAATTATGTCTCATACATCAGTGATACCCATACTTAAAGTGCAGTTTACAGACAGTCATTTAATTTTTGTGGAGACAGTGCCAGGGTGTCAAATGTCTAAGAACAGATGTGAATTTCTTTTATTCAGGAGCAATGTCCTATGTGAGGCTGTATAAAGTGCTTTAGGAATTGGTCATGGGTGCAAATCTTGGTTCTACTGTCTACTAGTCACATGACCTCAAGCAAGTTTCTTAATTTCTCTGTACTTGAGTCTTTCCCACGTGTAAAATAAGGATAATCAGTAATAATCCCCATGTTATGCCCTGTTGTAAGGATTAAATGAGGAAGTGCATGATTAGATTACTCAATAATGAGAAAGATTAGCAAGTACTTAGAATGCACCAAGTGCCAGGTAGGAGCTTAATCAATATGAACATTTGAGTAATTACAGTTCCTAATCTTTCCAGGGACAGAACAGGAATCAGAATTCAAGTATCCTCCTGACTAATTTAAAACTGCCCACTAATCACTTTTGTTACTTACCCAAACAACACATCAGCTATGCATTTTATCATGCATATATTTTATAATCACATCTACATGTAGATAGATGGCAGAATGTGGACATATGCTCTCACGAAAATAATAAATTTTGTTACTTTCACTTATAAATAACACAATATTACAATGCTCACCAAAAAATAACTTCCAAAGGATACTAAAAATATCAAATTACTAGATTTTTTTGAGAAAAATTTAGATATACCAGATAAACTCCTTCAGAAGCAACAGCGAAAGCTTTACATTTCAAAAGAAAATGTTTCAAGCAAATAATGTTGTTAAAGACCAGCAAATACCCCTTTCTCCTGTGATGAGCCATAGCCTCTAGGATCTCAAATTTCTCTTTCAACCTTTTCAATCTCAGTGTAGTAATTGTGCCTGTGACAAGATTTGAGTATTTTATCATTTATATATCTATTATGACTATTAGACTGTTAATTTTATTTTAACCATGCTATTTAAAAGTCTTGCTCCAGGCTTTAAGTGATTCATTTAACTTCATTTTTATCTGATTATATAAGGAACATATGTTCATTGTAGAACATAAGGAGAAAATAAAAAGCCAATAGAAGAAAATAAAAACCTGCATGCAACTTATTTTTTAACCTATTCTGGAAAATTCTTTTAACATTTTTGAAGTTAGCAAATATAATTTTAGATTTATAACAATTCACTTTAAATTCACTTTTGGGAGGGAACACAATTATAGGCATCCCATATGGTGTTGTATGCCTCTTCTTTGGATTAATTTGTAGTATGCTCCTAAAAATGTATTTATAAGTTGCCCACTGGACACCCTGACTAAAATGGCATTGTAAGAAAAGTAGACTGTGTCTGCACCAGACTCTTCCATTAACTAGCTTTAGAAACTTAAGGCAGTCATATTTCTTTTGATCTATTTACATTAAATTTTTTCATTATAAATTGAAGGAGCAGGTCTAGATAATGTTTAGGTGGTTATAAGATTTCATTATTCTATGAATTTCAAATTCTCCAAGTGCCCTTACATCAAAAAGTCTTGAAAAACAAAGTGCAATTTTCTGTGGCATTGCTACCACAAAAGGATTTATATTTGGAATAAGATTTGTATGTCTGTGCCTGAGTTTAAAAGAATAAATCTTGTTTTTATTACCTGATACAATTAATATTAACTGATTAAGAAAACACCTAGGTAATCCATGCTGAAATGAAGTTAGTCTCCTAGCATTGAATTTTCATTTTATAGATGATGGATCTGAAGCCCAGAAAGGTTAGGTCACATGGCTTAAAATAGAAATGCCCCTTAGGAGCATTGACACAAATAGCTTGTGAGAAAAATGACAGGACGATAAAAGAAGAACCTTCCTGCCCCATTTTTTTTTAAACCTCAGGTGATTCTTTATACACATATAGTATGCCAGAGGCTGGCCATGAATTTTTCTATTAAACTTGCATACAATTTATAGGAAACCAAATGATGTAACAGAATAACGTCATAATCTTCTTCTTTTCCTCCTCCTCCTCCTCTTCTTCTTCTTCCTCCTTTCTTCTTTCTTCTTCATCCTCTTCCTCTGCCTCTTCTTCTTTCTCCTTCTCCTTCTCCTTCTTCATACAGACAGGGTCTTACCATGTTGCCCAGCCTGGTCTCATACTCCTGAGCTCAAGCAATCCTCCTGCCCTGGCCTCTCAAAGTGCTGGGATTACAGGCATTAGACACCGAGCCTGGCCCCAGGATAATGTCACATGAAGTTACTATATAAAGAGGGAGATAAATCTCAACTCCAAGACTAAAACAAACTTTCTATGCAGCTTTAGATAAGTCAATTAACCTTTTTGTGTTTTTTCTCATGTTTATCATTTCAATAACATATCCTCCATAATCTACATTGTGCGGCTATTGCGAAGATTAAATGAGAGACTGAAAAGAAGGTGCTTGAAAAAAAGAAGAAATTTTTACAAATGAAGGAAGATTATGATGTTCTAAGAGAAGGAGCAGATGTCAGAGAGAATGAGGCTTGATTTCCTCATCTGTAAAACCAAAAAAAAAATCTAATTTATTTTAGAATAGTATTTCATTCAGAGACCAAATTCTCAGTTACTGTAGAATTCCATGTAAATGGATTTACCACAGAGTGCCTTGTCTCATTTGTTGGCATTTATGGGATATCTTTAGAGCATTGCTTTTCTGAATCTAAGTGTGTAACATAATACAAACAGACTTTTCTAATTTCCAAACGTGTATAATTTTTATACTGACATGAAACACTTGTTAGACACATATTTTCATATTTTAAGTGGTCCAATATGATTGCATTAGGTATTCATGCACATAAACCATTGAGTGTGTGAGAAATATTCATAAGAAAATAGAGAAGAGTGAGAAAATGTGATTCTCAAAATCACATCTATTTAATGACATGTATTCAAGTTATCAATCTATGGGAGACTATCCAAAGGGTTTACAAAGTGTGATAGAGATTAGATCCTGGAACAAAAAAACAAAACAATGCATTCATGTTGTACACTTAACATGATTTAGGGAAAAAACAGTCATTTCTGTGTGGCTGCAAAGTAGCTGTTTCACTGTTCATTTGATTTCTCAAAATCTTTGGGTGGCTAAGAGCTCTTGTTAAATACATATATGTCTTCTACTTTATTGAATCAGTATATTTATATAAAAAAATAGCCATGATTCCATTTGCAGTGTTGCTTTTAGATCCAGGCCAAGGGACCTATGCCTTTAGAGTGGCGCTGTCAATTGAACTTTCTGCAATGATGAAGTATTCTGTAATCTGTCCTGTATAATACAATAGCCACTAGCCACATACAAATATTGAGCACTTGAATGTAACTAGCACAACTGAGGAGCTGAATTTCTAATTTAATTTAAATGTAAGTAGCCCATGTGGCTAGCAGCTACTTTGTCGAATAGCACAGCTTTAGAGGGCCCCACTCCAGTTTTTTCTGTGGAAGCTAATGGGCCATTGTCTACCAGGAGTCCATAACAATGTTTTTAAACCATGCCCTAGATTCCGTGTACCCCAGAATTCTCTCCCCAAAGGGGCCAAGTCTACTTTTAAGGCCAGTGAAGCCTCTTATCCACCATATGAAGGTGGGTTGCATACCGTTGCTGTGTATACCACTAACTCTGAGGGGTAGCCAAGGGATAGTGTTTGTGTAGGTGAAGGTATGGAAGAGCTTAGACATGTGGGCTGGGATGTCCATATGTGAGCACATGGCCCCTCATGATGTAAGATGGAGACAGTAATGGCAAAAGAAGGTAGAGGGGTCAGGGCCAGCTTTCCCCTTGTCTTCATGTTTCAGTGTGAAATGGTAAGGAGTATGACATTAAATTTTAAGTCAATTTGGGAACAGTTGGTATCTTTACAAACTGAGCCTCTCGATTATTATTCTGCTGCCTTTTTTCAATAGAGTTATCCCACGATATTTTCTCCTGTTTGTTGCTCTTGTGAATGGAATCTTTTTGTTTTCTTGTTTGTTTTGGTTAAAGAGAGAGGTGGTTATTTCTGGTGTTTGTGGAAATTACTGGTTCTTCCATGTATATCTTTTCTGAACTCTTTTGAACTCTCTCAGTTCTAATAATTTTCCATATAATTCTCTTGGATATTCTTGGTAGAATATCCACAAATAATGACAGTTTTGTATTTTTAAATAATTGATTACATATCAATTCAATTTTTTCCCCTTTTCCCCCATCTTTGCATTGCTTACAACCTCCAGTAAAGTGTTGAAGATTAGTGGCGATAATAGGCATCCTTTTCTTGTTCTTGACTTTAATGGGATTGTGTCTAGTATTTCAGTATTAAATATGATCCTTGCTTAAATATGTTTCTGGTAAATCCCTATAGTGGACCTATTCTAAAATGACCTCCTCTTCCCTCCCACACAAAGTCATACTTTTCTATAATCTCTACCCCTTAAATATGGTAGAACCTATGACTTACTTCTAACTAAGAGAATATGACAAATATGATGAGCTGTTTCACCCATGATTATTTTTCATTGTATAAAATTTCCTCTTACCATACCATAGAGAGAAAAATTCTGCTGGCCTTGAAGGTGCAAAGCTATGAACTACCAGTATAGAGGGCCACATGGTGGGAGCTGCAGGCAGCTTCTAGGACAAGAGAGAAGCTGCCAGCCTCCAGTCAACAAGAAGTTGAGTCCCTCAGACTTAAAAGAGCAAGGCATTGAATTCTGCCAACCACCTGAATGAGCTTGGAAGCAGATTCTTCCCGAACAGAACTTCCAAATGAGAACCCAGCCTTGCCCGCACCTTGATTGCAGCTTTATGATACCCCAAGCAGAGGATCAGTGAAGCTGTCCCAGACTCCTGATCTATGCAAACTTTGAAATGTATTTCTTTCTATTGCTAAATGTATGATAATTTAGTACAGTAGCAATAGAATACTAATACAGTCATTTCCCTTTGTCAAATTAATGGAATTTTCTATTATTTCTACTCTGCTAAGATTATTTTTCTTTTTAAAGCAAGGATAGCTATTGAATTTTTATTAGGCATCTTTTCTACTTTTAATTTTACTTTAAGGTTGGAAGTCTGCGAACATTTTTTGGATGGGCTAGATAGCAAATAATTTAGGCCTGCAGGCCATTCAGCCTCTGTCAAAACTAAGTAATTCTTCTATTGTAGCACATAAGCAACTATGGCCGATTTGTAAATGAGTGAGCACGGCTGTATTCCAGTAAACTTTATTTACAACAATGATGGCTGTTTATCCAGATTTGCACCAAAGGCCTTAGTTTGCTGACCTTGGATTGAGATTAGCATATTAGTTTTTCTCCCCTGACTTGTTAAATGAAGTATGTTTCTGGCTTTTCTAATATTGAACCACACTTTGCTGGGGTAAATTGCACTTGGAAATAATTTGTGATGCACTGCTGGATTCAACTTGTTAATATTTTATTTAGGAGTTTAGAATTTATATTTCTAAGTAATATTGGATTATAGTTCTCTGACATTTTGTCTATGTTCAATTCGGTGTTATTTTAGCTTCATAAAATGAAGTGGATAGCTTTTCAGGTTTTCCTATGTTATAGAAACATGCACACAACATGGGAATTATACATTCCTTAAAGGCTTTGTAGAAACTTGTTTGCAATTTTTTCCCAAAATTAATTAATTCGGTTTTTTATTTGGGTGATATGGAGGATTTGGCTTTCTTTTATTTTAGGTTTTTAATTTATTATATCAGGTTTATCAATATTTTATTTTTAGCCGAATGTGGTCAATTTTGTGATGGCTCCATATATATTTGAGAGAGATGCATTTTTTCTGTGTCTTGGGTTTAAATTCTCCTTATACATATCCATTGGCTTATAAAATATGATATTCAAATCCCTTGAATTCTTACTTTTTTTGTCTATTATTTCTATTGATTTCTTTAAAAAGAACCAGATAATTTATAAAAATTATTTAATTCTCTGTATGGATATGTGCAATTTTTTTTAAGAACAAATACCATGCTGATCAGAAAACAACACAGGGAACATAACAGGTAGTCAATGGTAGCCTCTTTTCTTATATTAATAATTTGGATGCACTGATAATTTGTGTACATTGACCCCATTGAAAAGAAATATCTCATATAGAGTGAAATGAAGACCATTAAAATCTTGGTTGTTGGTAAAGACATGCATAGCTCTTCCAACTGGCAGCTTGGTCTGAAAGTATTTAAGAATTATTTATTAATAATACAGCTAAATAGCTACCTACTTTACCCACTTTCATTTGTGGGCGGTGACCACGTGTTAATGGGTGTAGGTATTGAAACATGGCACATGCTCATTGTGGTTCAACCCCTGTGAGAGTAACACTTTAATTATTTATTCCAAACTTAGAAAACTAATACTTCAATTTCATATTATGAGCATGAAATGAGCCTACCTCACACCAGTCTGCAGATGCATCCGTGTTGTTGCATAGTCTCCTGTAAAAGCGTTTCACATCTTGATTCTTCACATCTGGACCAAAGAGCTCCTTCACTGATGCATAAAACTTGTCATAATCAATTGCATCTGCATTGAAAAATGTACAGTACATTTTCATCAAATTCCAAGGACTACCTTTTGTATTTCAGCTACATTTTTTATTTCGTAACCTTCTATTTTCTTATCTCAATCTATAAGAACCAGATTTATCTACATTTTAAAGACCTTGTCTTTGCACAATCCTAAGAAAGAAGAACAAAGCTGAAGGCATCACACTACCTGACTTCAAACTATACTACAAGGCTGGAGTAACCCAAAGCATGGTACTGGTACAAGAACACAGACACAGACCAATGGAACAGAATAGAGAACCCAAAAATAAGACTGCACACCTACAACCACCTGATTTTCTACAAACCTGACAAAAGCAAGCAATGGGGAAAGGATTCCCATTTAACAAATGGTGCTGGGAGGACTGGCTAGCCATATGCAGAAAATTGAAACTGGACCCCTTCCTCATACTATTTGCAAAAATCAACTCAAGATGGATTAAAGACTTAAATGTAAGACCCAAAACCATAAAAACTCTAGAAGAAAATCTAGGCAATACCATTCAGGACAGAGGCACAGGCAAAGTTTCATGATGAAGATATCAAAACCAATTGGAACAAAAGCGAAAATTGACAAATGTAATCTAATTAAACTTAACAGCTTCTGCACAGCAAAAGAAACTGTCATCAGAGTGAACAGACCACCTACAGAATGGGAGAAAATTTTCTGCAATCTTATGAGGCATCTAAACAGTTACTTAGCTGTTTTACATTTATTTACACCAACCAGTACAAAATATGAGTTTCATTGTAAATATTACCAGATGAGGATAATGAGACTTTCTTGTCCTGGAATAATTTTAATTCCACCAGGTCATTCACAAAATTTAAGTGCAATACTTTTGGACAAATTCCTTCAATCTACTTGATATCATTTTTGAGGTAGACCCTGTTCCACTAAAAACATTCTCTCTAGTTCTTAGTTCCTTAATTGTAATAGTGAGAGGTAGACTTTATTTTCCAATATTTGTTAATAAATATGAATTCATGCCAGCCAGTATTAACAGCCTGACAAAAGTTAAGATTACATTTATCCCTTCTCCTCACTCTTTCTTAGGCCACTCTGTCATAAAATGTAACTAGTCTAGCAGTATGTAGTTTTCATCAAATCTTAAAAACTACAGAGAACGAAAATTAATGTGGCTTTGTGATTGCAAGTTTCTTAATGAGAGCAAGGTCAACTTGTGCATTTAGAACACATTGAAGGAGCACCTTCTGGACACCAGACCCTGTGCCAGCCTGAGGTTCACAAAGCCTTCAAAACAACCACAGGCCAATGGTGGAGGAGAAGGGGCAGGAATGAATGAACACGTTAATATCAACTTCAGCAGGTTAAATGCAGCAGGTAAATTCCTCAAGATGATAATAAGCTACGTTAACAGTGCTAAGGATGGCTTTGCTTAGGGAAAGTTTGGAAGTTTTTACAAAGAAGTGATATTTGATTTGGTCTTGAAAGATGAGCAAGAGTTTACAGGCACCAAAAAAAAAAAAAAAAAAAAAAGGCACTCCATATCGGGGAATAACATGTGCAAAATCAGAGTCATTAAGAGGATGACGTTTGGAAATGCCACAAAGTTTGTGTTAGGGAAGAAGAGTCATGAAGGGCAATGCCAGGAGTTGAGACTAAAAAGGGGAGCTGAGGCAAGCTGTGAATGGTCTTGCATGCCAAGTTAGTATATATGGATTTTAGAGGTGAGCTAATAAACCAGGAATATGGCAGATCAATACTTTTTTAAAACAAAAAAACTCTTGGCAGAAATATAGAGAAATGATTAACTCGGCAAGAAAACTACTGTAATAATAGGCTGTTGTAATAAGCCAATAGATAGATACCATGACATAGTGAAAGGTTACAGAGGTTGAGTATCCATTATCTAAAATACTTGGAAGTAGAAGCATTTCAGATTATGGATTTCTTTTTCAGATTTTGGGATATTTGCATATACTGTACATAGTGAGATATTCTGGGAATAGGACACAAGTTTAAACACAAAATTTATTTACACTTAATATACATCTTATACATACAGCCTGGGGGTAATTTTATACAACAGTTTTAATAATTCTGTGCATGAAACAAAGTTTGTATGCATTGAATCATCAGAAAGCAAATATTTATATGTCATTATCTCATGTCGGCTCTCAAAAAGTTTTGAATTTTGGAGCATTTTAGTCTTACATTTAAGTCTCCTGGCATTTTTTTATTGGGGATGTTTTGATTAGCCTATACCAAGACATCTGGCTTAGGAAACTAGTTAGATGGTAGCTATGCTATAAGACTGAGAGAGAACACAGTAGGGAAAGCTCAAGGAGACAAAGAAGCAAAGAAAGAACTGAGCCAGGGAAAAATAAGAATGATATGATGGAAGAGGTAGGACAAGGAAGTTTCTTGAAGCAGAGGCAGCTAACAGTGTTAATGCAGTGCAATGGCCAAGTGGGCTGGATAACGAAAACAATTTATTGAATTTGGCAACTATATTAGGTTATCAGATACCTTGGTTAGAGCATTTTCAGCAAAGTGATCGAGAAGCCAGACCTGAGTAGATTGAAAGTTAAATGGTGATACTGTGGGGAAATTCAGTGGAGAAGCAAAGGAAAGGCATACAGTGGTAGCTTAAAGAAAAGAAGAAGCCAAGGTCATGACGCTTGAGTATATTTTTAGATTGAGAGAACAAATCCACTGGAAAAGGAGATTTTGAAGCTGCAGCAAACTGATAGCCTTGAAGGGGAGGAGTAATAGAAAGAAGGAGAGCTACTGCTTTCAGTGATTCGGAAGTGGGAAAAGGACGTTGGAGAGTCTTGTGTTTTGGCCTTGCTTTCTTTTATGATATAGAAAACCTAGCTGAGAGAAGCAGAGATCCCACAGATAATTCAGAAAAAGTGGCAAGGGTTTGAAAAACCAACTAGAGAGAGGGAAAACAAACTGACTAGGAAAAAATGCAAGTTTTGTCGAGTAGTTTAGAAAACCTGGTCAAGTTTCCAGTCATCTAAAAAGCATATCCAAAAGGTCCGAGTCTAAGCTTTAACACTTAGAAGCTGGGTAACTTGGGCAAATGATTTATCTTCAGCTCCCATTTTTTCACAAATAAAATGAACATAATTACATTGATTAAAATGACTATAAATTATTAAATACTATTCATTTAATACCAGTTTAGGTCTGAATACCCAAAGTCAAGATTTTCACTTACATATGACTATGCAGTCTGGCACACTGAGAGGCTGGCTATACTATTCTATTAGCATTTATATGGTCTCTGTTCCTTTCATTGCAACAGCAGGATTTGTTGTGTTAGTTTTTCACTCTGCCCTTTAGCTTTATTTTTCTCAGCTGTCCTCAATGCCCCAAAGCGGTACACTACACCACTCCCCTTGAACCTTGTTACTTATGCACTGGCATCTCTGCTGCAAATTCTCCTGTAAGATTACTGTCCACCATATTCTCCTTAGCTTGCATCCTCAAAATCACTCCTGCCTAGAGATATGGAGAGTGGCCAAGACAATGGAATCATGGTGAGGCAGGAAGCTGCACTTCTTATGAAAGTCCTTATGGTTTCATGATACCTTTAGGCAAAGAAAGAGCAGCGCTATGCACTACTGGGAGTCCCAGGTCAACCAAATGGCAGTGTTTACAGAAGAATACTGGACGTCATTTAGTTCAGTCCCATAGTTTTACAATTGAAGCAACTTAGGTTCAGAGAAGTAAAAAAAAAAAAAAAAAAAAAAAAAGCTTCCTCATGTCCACTTTGTTATGTAGGGACACAGAAAGAACAAGAACTCAGGTCTGCAGTCCCTCTCAGCACCCATTCTTTGCCATTAAGCTCTGATGCTTCTCTCTGATGGCTTAAAACATTTTCCAGTTCTAATCGACAGACCCAGTTGGACTGTCTTGTAAACACTGATCTTACCTTCTTTATGGATAAATAAGCCTGCTCTTTCATCTCTTTTCTGGGCTGCTGTTTGTTCAATCAATTTTTCAAACCCGTTCAAGGCCTTTTTGAAATTGATAATCTGAAATGCTGTGTTGAGATGCTTTTTCTCTCTGATATCCATACGAACATAGGGAATCTTTTACTTCTGTGCAGAAGGAATACTGCAAGTTTACCAGTTTGGAAAACCTTCCAGTTGTTCCAATGCCTCCCTGCTGTCTCAGTTTTTGCCCTAGGTCTCATTCCTTTGATCTTAAAATCCCATACTGTGGGTAGCAGTAAGAGTTGCTACTAGGATGTTAGCAGGAAGGAAAGCTGATTTAAGTCTGATGCATTTCTTACAGGCAAACATTTCAGTAAAAATCCTGACCTCACAATGTTATTAGTGGCCTTCATAGGGTCCTCATTGCATCATAATATCTCTGTAACATCCTACTTCCTTCATAAGGAGGAGATTGAAATTTTTTCCCCACAGACTGTGTGTGTGTGTGTGTGTGTGTGTGTGTGTGTGTGTGTGTTGTGTATACTACTTGAGAGGGAAAAGGAATGAGTAAAGACCAAGTAAGAAAACTGGATAATATTTTCTCCCTCTTCTATCTCTTCTCACCTCAAACCTTTGCCTTCCTCACAGTGCCATGGAAAGTAAAGTTTGGTCAGGCATGGTGGCTCACACCTGTAATCCCAGCACTTTGGGAGGCTGAAGCGAGTGGATCATTTGAGGTCAGGAATTCAAGACCAGCCCGGCCAACACGGCAAAAACCGGTCTCTCCTAAAAAAACAAAAATTAGCCTGCTGTGGTGGTGGACACCTGTAATCCCAGCTACTTGGGAGGCTGAGACAAGTGGATCACCTGAGGTCAGGAGTTCAAGACCAGCCTGGCCGACATGGCAAAACCCAGTCCCTACTAAAAATACAAAAATTAGCCTGCCGTGGTGGCAGATACCTGTAACCCCAGCTACTTGGGAGGCTGAGGCAGGAGAATTACTTGAACCCAGGAGTCAGAGGTTGCAGTGAGCCAAAATCTCACCACTGCACTCCAGCCTGGGCAGCAGAGCAAGACTCCCATCTCAAGAAAAAAATAATAATGACGTTCACACTCATTCTTGCCATTGTACTGGATATGAAAATTTGAACTTCTAAGGATGAAATGTGTTTCAGCACCTGTCATTTCTTCCACAAACATTTTTAGAGGTCATAGGGAATACAAATGTTCTTCTTTGTGCATTGTCCTTTGATTGAAATAATAAAGTGAGCCAAGGATGAGGAAGGAGTGGCTCCTGATTATGAGGAGAGCTTTTCAAGGTAAGGTGTCATTTGAATTAGAAGAGGCCTTTCTGCAATCTCCAATCCCAATTAGTTCAATTGCTATTACTGACTCAGGTTTTCCCATTTTCGACTTTTTTATGGGAAGAAGTTGTTTAATGTTTCTCAACAATTAGTTAACTTTTTATGACTTAGATGAATTAGATAAATTTCCTACCCCTCGGTAGTCCATCTTTTAAAATGTTCTACAATAACTTGCATTCAGAGATGAAGCAGATGGCATTTCAGAGCACTTCCAATCCCAGTACTGCCTTCTTGATGTCCACCTCTAACTATCTGTTAGGAAAGCAAGGTAAGATTTTATTTAAAGAAAAATCCCCCAATCCCATTTGTTTCTCCTTCTTTTTCCTTTAAAGCTTTCAAACCACCATGCAGTGACATCTGGAGGACCACTTTTCTTACAATTCTAATGCAGGTATTATTGCATTCACAATTAATTCATCTAGAAAATATTTACTGAACACCTACTTCATGCTAGAGGCTGTTTTAGACACTGAGGATACAGCAGTGAATAAAATAGCTGCTCAAGTTTATAGTCTAATGCAGAAGACAGACAAATAAATAATACATCAGTGGACAATTCATGCTATAAAGAGAGAGGAATGGTGTGTGTATTGGGGAGGAGGTAGAAAACAAAGTAAAAGAGGTAGGGAGCTCAGGGAAGGCCCATTGATAGCAAGCTGTCTGGGCAGACATCTGAAAGAAGTGAGGTAGCAAGTCATGTGGATAAATGGTAGAAGGATGAGCTAGGGACAGCAGGTGTGAAGTCCTGAGATCAGCGTGTGCTTCACATATCTGAGAAACGACAGAGGCCGGTGTGGCTGAAGTGGGGTGGGAGGAGACAGAGAGGTAGCGAGAGAAGGCAAGAGAGTCAGGGGGTGGCATCCAGATCATGTAGGACCTTATAGGCTGTTTTAGGACTTTGGCTTTTACTCTGAGATGGGGAGTTTTTGAGCAGAACAGTGACAGGATCTGACCTGAATTTGAAAAGAATCATTCCAGCTGCTTTGAGGAGAATAAATGGAAAGGGAGAGGGTAGAAGTCAGAAAGACAAAGTGGCCATTTCAGTAAGGCAAGTAAGAGATGACAGTGGCTTAGATTAGGGTGCTAGTGACAAAGGTTGTGAGAAGTGGTCAGATTGTGTGGAGGTAGACGTGACAGATTTGCTAATAGATTAGATGAGGGTATGAGAGCAAGAGAAGGATCAAGGATAACTCCAGGCATTCTGGCCCTAAGAAATAAAAAAGACGGAATTTACTACGTTTGAGAGGAAGCCAGTAGGAGGAGCAGAATTTGGGAGTGGGGGGAATTGGAATTCAGTTCAGGATATGCTAAGTTTGAGAATTCTATTAGATAAACAATCGCGGGTGTTGAATAACCAGATATACGAGTCCAGAGTTCGGGGAGAGCTTGGGAGTCATCAGTATTCAGATGGTATTGTATTTAAAGCCATTAGCTGGACAGATCATCTGGGAGTCAATGCAGATAAAGAAGAAAGCAAGGTGAGGACCAAACCCTGAGCATGTCAGTGTTGGGAGGTCACAGTGATCAAGAACCACTGACTAAATACGAGTGGCTAGTGAGGCAGGAGGAGAACCAAGAGAAAGCATCATCCCAAAAGCCAAGGAAAGAAGCTGTTTTGAAAAGGAAAGAGCCATTGGATGAATAATCCAGTTTACTCAATAAAGAAATTGCATATGAAGAAAAAAGGAAGGAGGAGGGGAGCTACAGATTAAAAAGGATTTTAAAGAAACACCATCTAACCACAGTGAGTGGACTGTATTTTGATCTTGACTCAACAACTAAACTCAAAAATAATTTAAAATGAATGAGACAATTGGAAATTGGAATGCCAAGTAGATATCTGATGATAATAAGAAATTATTGCTCATTGTTTAGATTTAATGATTATATTTTATGTTATATTATTTGTCTTAGTCCATTCCTGCTGCTGTAACAAAATGCCTTAGACTGAGTAATTTATCAACAACAGAAATTTCTCACAGTTCTGGAGACTGGAAAGTCCAAAATCAAGGCTCTACCAGATTCAGTATCTAGTGAGGGTCTGTTCTTCATAGATGGTGTCTTTTATGTGTCCTCACATGGTGGAAGGGACAAACAGGTTCCCTCAAGCCCTGTCATAAGGGCACTAATCCCATTCATGAGGGCGGAACCCTCATGACCTAATGATCTTCCAAAGGTTCCAACTCTTAGTACCATCACCTTGGAGTTAGGTTTCAACATATGAATTTTGGGGAGACATAAACATTTGTACCATAGTACTGTTATTTATGTGATGTTGCATTTTAGAACCACATACTGAAATATCTATGGATAAGCATTAATGTATGAAGGAGCAGTCAATCTTGCCAAGTATTGCTGAGGACCTACATAAGATGAGGACTGAAAATTAACCATTGGAATGTGGATGCTAGTGACCTTGAGAAAGCCTACCTCAGCAGAATGGTGGGCTAACGAGAAAGTAGGAGGAGGAGACATAGTGATAGTAGGTATAAATGTATATTACAGCAGAGGCTTTTGGGAACATCTTAGGTGTTTTATGCAGGAGCAATTCACAGCTATCATGGTCATTTACAGAGCTATCAGATGTATTTGTACTCATATTTTCTCAGTTGCAAAAATAACATAGTCACAGATTTAAAGAACATTGAAAATCACTCTTACATGTTCTTACACTTTTACAAAATCAATAATTTTTAAAAATTGCCTTCCAAGCCCAGACCACATACTTTGGCAATTTTAGTTTCAACAGAACTACGCATATTATTTAATTTTTAATGTATAACTTCATAAACCTTTCCCCATTTTTCTAATGTTCTTCATAAGTGTATATTTTTTTCTTATCTATTTTTCTCAATGAAGTATTTTGCTATTTTATCAATTTTTACATATAAATGACTATGAAAGGCAATCATTATAAGAAGTCAGAAACAAACACACACCTAGCTATATAAGCAAAGAAATGATATTGCCACTGTCAGAAAAAGACTAGAAAAAAGTAGGTGGAAAAATTGCTATGAGTTATTTGGCTTCAGCTTCTATAAATATTATAAGGGCCCATATGTGGAAGAAGGTGCTACCATGACTCAAGGCCCATGGCTGGGTCCTCAGCTGGTCTGTTGTATAGGCCTGGTGTCAGTCATCTGGCAGAAATGTTGTTGCAGCAACAGGTTGCTCTGCATTTTCTGCTCCTAGGTTCACAACGGCCAACTCCAGTTTCCAGGATGAATCAATGAAGAACTCCTTTGCGGTGAAAGGAGTATTCTCAGCTAATGCCTATGGTAGGAGACAACGAGGTAGGCAGGAGCTTCAACGGTACATGGCCCTCGGTGACCAGGTACTGCTAAGAATCTGGGGTAGATTCACTGTTACGTTTTCAGAATAAAAAGATGACACAAGAGCAGAAGGCATCTTGGTGTCAATCCCTTGAGTCACACCCCTGCTGTATGGACTGATGCCTTATATACATTGGGGCATGGCTGTCCTACTGCCATCTCTTTTCATCATCATTTTGGGAATTCCCTTATCCTCAAGCTTGTATACTATGTCTTTCTTCACCATGGTTTCTTCCCTCATTTTGGTGACTTATATTCAGAAATAGTGCCTGGAAGATAGATATGTTTCTGATACTTGCATATATGAAAATATCCTGATCTTTCCTTGCACTTCGTTGATATTTGGTTGGGTACAAAATTTTAGGTTGGAAATTATTTTCTTTCAACATTTTGAAGATATTACTCCATTGTCTTTTTCCTATTAGTGTTGATGTTAAAAGGACTGTATTCTAATCAGCTTCTGCTGCTGATTATAAGGTATTCTGATCCCTGATGCTTTGTATATAGCTTGTTTTTATTTTCCTCCCTCAGGAAACTTATAAATGTTCTTTGTCCCCAGTGTACCAAACTTTCACTATAATGGGTGTTGGTGTGGAGATATATATATATAAAAATCATAACTTCACTAACCCATCTCTTCCAGAAATTAAACGTTTACTCTTCCCTACCTCCTTTGTCATGTAAACTCCATTTTTTAACAGCCATGTTACAAGTGAGATCTTATTTTAAAAACAAATGTATGTATTTGTGGGTTGAGGGGATGTCAACAGATACACAGTTTATGTATTGAGCAGATCCCTACATCTCACCCATCTGAGGAGCTTGTGTGCACCAGGAGCACTGACATTCAGAACCTTGAGGCATGCTAGATTCTCTTTTTTAAAAAAAGTTCAATCACATTTACTAAATTCCATTTCCTAAGGTAGGAAAGGTGCATAAATGGCAAGATTTTCAGTAAGGGCTCTTCTGCTTCTCACCAGAGAACAAGGTTAGAGGAGCCAGGGAAGGATGTTTCTCAACGCTGAGAAGAATGCTTGATTGAAGTTCCCTGTCTGCTGCCACGTTATGACGCAGAAGGCTAGGGGTTATCAGTTTCCAAACAAGAATGTCAGATGAAACCTCTCTCTATTCCTCACTCTCCTATACTTTTCAAAGGACTTCTTTGGAATATAGGTGTTGTGATAATTTAATGTTCCAATGTAAGAGGGTGTTTGGAGGGTTTTAAATGTACCTCTTTCTATCTAAAGGACAGGGCTAGATGCCCCATGAGAGAGGATGTGTGCAGGCATTGGGAACCAGTTCCACAAGCATTAGCTCATGCTCACCTTCAAACTACTTAAGGGAAGGCAATAAGTTCATTAGGAGCTCAAGGATATCCTTAATGAGCATTTCCACAGAGAGAATTTTCAGAGTAATGGAGGAGCCGTGACTCCTCCCCACTTCTTTCCATCCCAGGGGCACTGACAGGGAGAGCCTGGGGCTGGCCAGCTCTCTGCAGCAGACCACTTCCAGAATTTGGCAGGGCAAAGATGCATACATATGTACAGAGGACCAGATGCTAGACTCTCAGTAGAGGGGCCAGGCTGGGTCAGCAGGGGCAGAGAGCAAGATCCCAGCAGTCAGCTACTAAAGGCATTGCCCCATTGAGAGAGTTGTGTGAGAAAGATGCCAGAGATGTCAGTTTCTCTACAGAACCCACAAATCATCCTAGAAGAGAAAAACCCAGCATTTAAAATTCTCTACAATCAGAGAACACCAATATCAGTTTTTTTTTTTTTTTTTTTGAAACAAAGTCACAGTCTGTTGCCCAGGCTGGAGTGCAATGGTGAGATCTCAGCTCACTGCAGCCTTTGCCTCCAGGGTTCGATCGAGTCTCCTACCTCAGCCTCCCAAGTAGCTGGGATTAAGGTGCATGCCACCTCACCCAGCTAATTTTTGTATTTTTAATAGAGACGGGGTTTCACCATGTTGGCCAGGCTGGTCTAGAGCTCCTGGCTTCAAGTGATCTGCCTGCCTCGGCCTCCCAAAAAGTGCTGGGATTACAGGCGTGAGCCTCTGCACCCAGCAGAGAGCACCAATATCAGACGACAACTTTACCAATCAAGGAGACTTTTTTCCCTCACAATCCCAAAGGGGCCCAGAGCAGCATCTACAGGTAGTAGATCAAGAAAATGGGGGAAGCTAAAGTTGTTATCCTTCCCACCTCTACCCTCACAGAAGTTCTCCAGGCCTGATGCATGCTCCATATTGGAGGGTGAACAAGTGAGTTTTACATGAGTTTTCAATTTTCAGCATTACGATGTTCTGGTCTTGATATCAACTGCAAGAGAGTAGACAAGCTTCAGAAGCTGCCAAAATTCCTAAGGGCAGGAAGGAGCAGGTGGTCAGAAAATATTTGAAATGAGTAGGGAGAACACGTTGCTTTTTGGTGGCAGCATAATGAGTTCAGCTTGCTTCATCAACTGGTTATAGCAGTTTACTTCTCCCACTCTGAGAAAGTGAGATGCATGCACAATTTGCACATGCTTTTTTCTTTTCTAAAAAAAATATGGTGAAATATATATAACATAAAATTTTCCTTTCTAATCATTTTTAAGTATGTCATTCAGTGGCACTGGGTGCATGTACAGTCTTGTGCAACCATTACTACTATTCGTCTCCAGAATTTTTTCACCATCTTAAACAGAAACTCTGTACCATTAAACCCTCACTTCTCATTCTTCCCTCTTCTCAGCTTCTGGTAACCACCATTCTACTCTCTGTCTCTATGAATTTGCCTGTTATAGTTACCTCATATCATTAGGATCATACCATATTTGTCCTTTTGTATTTGGTTTATTTCACTTATGTTTTCAGGGTTCTTTCATATTGTAGCATGTACTAGAATTTCATTTCTTTCCAAATATGCCTGAATAATATCCCATTGTACGTATACACCACATTCCATGTATCATTCATCTGTTGATGGGTATTTGAGTTGTTTTTACTTTTTGGCTATTTTGAATAATGAACATTTTGAATATTAGTATGCAGATATCTGTTTGAGTCCCTGCTTTCAAATCTTTTGGGTATATACCTAGGAACAGGATTGCTAGATCATATGGCAATTCTTTTTAATTTTCTGTTTTGAGACAGGGTCTCACTCTGTTGCCCAGGCTGGAGTGCAGTGACACGATCACAGCTCATTGCAGCCTCAAACTCCTGGGCTCAAGGGATACTTCCGCCTCAGCCTCCTGAGTAGTGGGGTGGGACTACAGGTATGTGCCACAACACTCAGCTAACTTTTAAATTTTTTCTGTAGAGATGGGGTCTTACTATGTAGCCCAGGCTGGTCCTTGAACTCTTGGCCTCAAGCGATCATCCTGCTTAAGCTTCCCAAATCACTGAAATTACAGGCATGAGCTCACAATAATTCTATGTTTAACTTTTCGTGGAACTACCAAATTGTTTTCCACAGCAGCCACACCATTTTACATTCCCATCAGCAGTACAACAGGGTTCTAATTTCTCCACATCTCTACCAACACTTATTTTTGTGGTTTTTGTTTTGTTTTTTGATGATAGCCTTTCTAGCAGCTGTGAAGTGGTATGTCATTGTGGTTTTGATTTGCATTTCCCTAATGACTAATCATGGTGAGTTTCTTTCTGTGTGCTTTTTGGCTATTAGTATATTGTTGGAGTAATGTCTACTCAGATCCTTTGCCTATTTCTGAA
Source organism: Cacajao melanocephalus (assembly GCA_963573385.1). NCBI lineage: Eukaryota > Metazoa > Chordata > Mammalia > Primates > Pitheciidae > Cacajao > Cacajao melanocephalus. The sequence goes on along the minus strand of CAUYLG010021134.1, from coordinate 195,805 downwards.
TTGGGTTGTATGGAGTTTTTTGTTGTTGAGTTGTAGAGGTTCTTTATATAGTGTGGATATTAATGCCTTATCAGATATATGATTTGCAACTATTTCTCCCATTTGGTAGGTTGTCTTTTCATTCTTTTGATAGTGCCCTTTGATGTACAACAGTTTTTAATTTTGATAAAGTCCAATTTATCTACTTTTTTCTCCTGTTGTCTGTGCTTTTGGTGTCATACCCAAGAAATTTTCTTCTAAGAGTTTTATAGTTTTAGCTTTTACATTTAGGCCTCCAATTAATTTTGAGTTAATTTTTACATATGATATAATGTAAGGCCAAATTCATTCTTTTGCACATGGATGTGCAGTTTGCCCAGCATCATTTGTTGAAAAGACTGTCCTTTCTCCACAGAATGACCTTGGGATCCTTGTCAAAACCAATTGACCATATATGTAAGAGTTTATTTCTTGGCTCTCTATTCTATTCCATTGGTCTACATGTTTGACCTTATACTATGTAGTAGGCCATTCTTGTATTGCTATAAATACCTGAGACTGGGTAATTTATAAAGAAAAGAAGTTTAATTGGCTCACAGTTCTGCAGGCTGTACAGGAAGCACGATGTTGGCATCTGCTCAGCTTCTGGGGAGGCCTCAGGGAACTTTTACTCATGGTGGAAGGCAAAGTGAGAGCAGGCATCTCACATGGCAACAATCAAATCGAGAGAGAGAGAGAGAGAGAGAGAGAGAGAGAGAGAGAGAGAGTGTGTGTGATGGGGGAGTTGCCACACACTTTTAGATGAGCAGATCCTCGTGTGAACACAGAACTAGAGCTCACTTATCAGCAAGGGGATGGCCAAAGCCATTCATGAGGGATCTGCCTCTATGACCCAAACACCTCCCACAGTGCCCTGCCTCCAATATTAGGGATTACATTTCAACATGAGATTTGGGTGGGGACAAATAGCTAAACTATATCATGCTGGTATTGCACTTACTTTTTAAGTTGTCTTTTTTTTTTTTAAATAAAAGGTTGTAGTGTTTTGCATTATCCTATCATTACATAATTCTAAAATTAAAAAAATATATTCTTATTGAAAAATGAAATCATATATGTGGTATCATTCCCTGTTTCTGTCAAGCTCAATAAATGTCTTTAACAGTTCATAGTATTGTAAAATTACTGTATCAAACATGCTTAAACATTTGTCAAAGGCGTCTTACTCCTCCTTTGCATTCACTGCTAGTAGGCATTGCCCTGGATTTTACTCTGATTGAGCAAAAGCCAAAGTCCTTTTATTGAAACAACCAAGGTCCTGCATAATTTGGCCATTCAATACCCACCCACCTTGCTGGCTGCATTTCCTGATTCTCATTCTTGCTTCCTTATTGTTCCTCCAACATGTCAAGTACAGTCCTACTGCCCATAACCACCTTGTCTCAATAACAACCTTGACAGAGCAGGAGCATTGCCATCTTGGATAAGCATTGCCATGTTCCCCTTGATTAAAAACCACCTAAATCCAAAAGGCATCCACCTAATGGCCTAAGGTCAGCAGGACCATAAACCACAAATGACACCTCTGACCAGAAACATTCCAACTCTAAGATAAACTCCTCCATGACCAGAGACATGTCAGCCCTGAGATACCCTCCAACAGAGACATTCCAACCCTGCAATAAACTTATCCTCCACACAGAAACATTCCAAGCCTGTAATAAGCTCTCTTGTCCTAAAACCCTTAAATACTCTTAGTCTGTAAGAGAGAGTGCTCCTGACCGAAACTGGCCAGAAGCCCCTCTCAGGTTTATTCTCCAAAACAAACCTGACTGTTGAGCTGCTATTCATGTTTCTTTCCTCTCTTTAACTCTTAAAAACCTCTTTCCCCATCTCCCATAGCTCCTGCCTCAGCCTCCTCAGTAGCTGGGTCTATAGACATGTACTTCTTGCTTGGCTAATTTTCTATTTTTTGAAGAGCTGAGGGTGTTCCCATTTTGTTGCCCAGGCTGGTCTTGAACTCCTGGGCTTAAGCAATTCTACTGCCTCAGTCTCCCAAAGTGCTGGGGTTACAGGAACGAGTCACCATGCCTGACACCTTATATTTCTTTATGGCATTTGCCACTGGCTAATACCCTACGTATGTACTTATCTAATTTTTGTCTGTTTTCCCAACACTATTGGAATGTAAGCTTTACAAGAGCAAGGATTCAGCAACAGAATGAATAGGAAAAAACATAGTGAGTTCTTCTTTATTCATTCATTTAAATTATTATTTATTGAGAACCTACTGTAGACTAGGCATGGAAAACATACTGGACATTAAACATATACAACTTGCTAAATGGTTATGTTTTATTCAACGGTTGTACAAATCTAAAATTAACAACTAGATGTCTCTTTTTTTAAGGGGTGGGTGGGTAGAAAGTCTCACAGACGGCAAATCCAGAGCAGAAGCCTTGAAGGAAAATCAAGGTGTCGAAGGCAGAGCACACTGCCCCTTAGCAATTGCTCAATGCACCAAGGTGAAGAGCTGCTGCCAGCCTATTAGATCCTCTCTCTAGGGAATTCGTAATGTAAATTGATCAAAGCTAATCATTCCCTACTGATCTTTCAAACAGAGGTGAGAGGGGTAAATGCCCGCAGGGAAAGCAATTTCTTTAGCTTGAACAAACCCCGTGTTCGTCACCAGTGTCCACGACAGTCTGCAGGTTTGGCTCAGGACTGTGATCCTCCTGTAGGGCCTCCTTAGGGACTGTGCAGTGACAAAGGCAGAAGCAGTCCTTGGAGAGTGTGATGACGTTCACAACCTATATTTGACTTGTACTATATTTTCATCACTACAGGAGAAGAGGCCCAGTGGAAAATGTGCGCTGTTCTAAATATAGCACCTGCCTCCTATACCTGCTAGATTTAGGTTGAATCTTTCACTGCCTTTGAAGGACTTCAGCAGGCCTCAGTGACAGAAAAGATCTACCCACACTTTCCAGCATAGGAAGGATGGTATTGGAAGGCCTTGGGGTCCAGCCCAGGACTTAAAGTCAGTTTCACTAGAATGCCATTTTCACAGAGTTTTCATCCCAGACTCTCTGAGGGTGGCAGGCTCTTGTATAAGCCCTGGGACATATGTCCTCTAGTTCTCAGGTAGTTAGGCAGGCACCTGTCTATCAATTTGTTGTATTTCTTTTCAGTTTTCTGGTTTGTAAGGCCAACCTGAGCTCTTTAACGTTTTCTTTGCTTTTGTTTGCATTAAATGTATGAGGCGGGATGGGCTTCGTAGGCTGGTGGTGGGTTATTACAGCTTCCCAGGAAGGGGAGGAGCCCAATTCCTGCCACCACGAGGTGGGCGCAGGCACCCATAAATACTTAGGAATAAATGAATGCATAAGTGAGTGAGTGAACGGGTGAGTGGACAGAAAGCTTTCAAGTTGGGTGCAGGAAGGTGAGGGTGTGAGGAGCCAGCAAGGCCACCCTTCGGCCCTGGCTCTCCGGCTCTCCCCCGACGCGCGTCCACGCCGACCAGAGGAGGGGGCTCGGCCAGTGGGAGCGGGACCAGCCAGCCACGAGGACGCGCCCAAGGGGGCGGGGCCAAGAGGACGCGCCCACGGAGGGGCAGGACTAAAAGGACGCGCCGGGAGCGGCGAGGACGCGCCGCGAGGAGGGGCGGGGCTAGGGGATTCGCGGGCGGAAGGGGCGGGGACAGGGCGGGCCCGGCGCGCGGTAGCGCGGGCCCCTCAGAGCACAATGGCCAGAGCTGGCGGCAGAGGCCGAGCCCCACCCAGTGTGGAGCGTGCCGCTAGCCCGGTCGCACGCTGAGCGCCTCCGCCCGCCGAGCGCGCCGACTCCGGGCCATGTACTCGGGGAACCGCAGCGGCGGCCAGGGCTACTGGGACGGCGGCGGGGCCGCAGGCGCTGAGGGGCCGGCGCCGGCGGGGACACTGAGCCCCGCGCCGCCCTTCAGCCCCGGCACCTACGAGCGCCTGGCGCTGCTGCTGGGCTCCATAGGGCTGCTGGGCGTCGGCAACAACCTGCTGGTGCTCGTCCTCTACTACAAGTTCCAGCGACTCCGCACTCCCACCCACCTCCTCCTGGTCAACATCAGCCTCAGCAACCTGCTGGTGTCCCTCTTCGGGGTCACCTTTACCTTCGTGTCCTGCCTGAGGAACGGCTGGGTGTGGGACACCGTGGGCTGCGTGTGGGACGGGTTTAGCGGCAGCCTCTTCGGTGAGTTGGACTGGGAGGAGGAGACCGCCTCCCCTCTGCAAACTTCCACTTCCCGCCCCGCCGCCCGCTCCGTGCGTCCTCACGCCCCCGCCCGCCCCGCACGGCTTCCCGCTCGGCCCCGCGCCCCCCGCCCTGCGCCCCCCTGCTCCCCGCTCGGCCTCCTCGCGCTGCTCGACCCTGGCCGCACGGCGGGTGTCTGCCTCTTCCTCCGTCCCCTTCCGCCCCACGCTGCCCCGACTGCGTTCCTGTCGTCTCTCTTCTGCCCCCACGTTGACCCCAAACTCCAGCCCGTCTCCATCTCATTTGTTTTCACCGCCTAAGATAACTCAACAGGGCACGAAACCACGGCTTTTTACACTTTGGGGAAAGAGACGAGGGCCTGTAGAGTCAAGAGATGCAAGGAAAAAAAGGATTAACTCGTAAAAGTTGGAGGGGGTGATGAAATTAGATTCATATACTACTATTTGCTTCCTAAAATGAGAGTAGAAAACTAAAATAGCAATGTTTAGAAAAAAAAAATTCTCATTAGCACTTGTAAACCTTTGAATGGTTTCTAGGGAGCGAGACAGTTTCATTCAGGTCCTCAGAATGCAAATTGGCATGTGCCCTATAAGCTATTTTTACTGTAGTTTCCTTCTTATAGATGGGTTCCAGCACACCGGAGTCTCCGGCGAGATTACAGATGGCTCAGCCGGTGTCATCTCAGATGAACAAATACTGTAATATAGCTCTGCAGCCGGTAGATTTCATTAAAGTAGAACGTTATTGTTGAAGATTTATTTCGGCAGTACTCTTTACTGTGGAAGATTTAAGTTTCACTGAGACATGATGTTTGAAGGAAATGTAGGAGAGGAATTATTTTTGTGTGCTTCAGGAATTTCATTTGTAGGGAGATTTGAAATAGAAATATGTGTTTCTCAAGGCTTAAAATTCCTTTTTTTAAATCCTGAAATCCATCGATACTTTATTATTGCTTTTATTTTGGTAGGTTTGGGAGAGCAAAATCTTTGTAGAATTATCAAAAATATTTTCTTATTCAGTAACCTCTATGCTATGACAAACTCAAATATATTTGTAATGATTCATTTTTTGGCGTTTTGAGGGAAATAAGAAAATATAGAAATAACAATTTTATTTGATTGCCTCAATGTTTATAATATTCTCCTCCCTGACCCTCATAGAAGCTTTAATCTGATAATTTCATTTGAACAAATACTCGAAATTTAGAGAGGGGACTGTAAGTGTATGTAGGTGGTGATATGGATGGCTATGGGATTACACTCCTTATATTAATTTAAAATACCTATCAGGCAATTCCTTCGGCAATGCTGAGAAGGTTATTCAAGCCCAAGCCTAAAGTATCATTCGTAGTGTTCCCCAGGGTAGTCAGCAGGTGTTTGTTCACAGACATGAAAGTCCTTATTTCCTTGAAGTGCCTTTTCTGTGCTGGAAATTCTATATTTGTGCCCGGGAGTTTGAACACAAGGGTCTACTGAGTCCTTTGTAAGTGCTAGCTAGCATCCACCCTCTTCCTCACCTCTTTCCTCTGCTGACCCCACCCTCCTGTGTCTCCTAGTCACTTCTCCCTTCCTGTTTTTCTTCTTCAGGATTCCTCATAAGGTCCCACCTCGGTAGAAGTGATTTTCTGAGTTCACCACTAGGTATTTTACCTGAGGGCTGCCCTATTTCTCAGGGCATTTAGTGATTTCAACCATGACTTTATCCCTGGTTTTAATGCAGAGGTGGGCATTCTGGAGTAAGAGATTGAGAGACTTATTTAAGCCCTAGGGGGCAAGTTGGTAGTGAAGTTACTACAGAGTTTAAAAAGTTTTTAGCAAAGATAATTTCTTTGTCTGGAGTAAATTCCAGAGTTTGTGCTTCTAGATAAGGGTTAAGGATGAAGAAAAGGAGGACACTTACTGCATTGTTATCCCTGAGCAAGAACTACCCGACAGTGGAGTATTGAAGGGGAGGAAATTTAAAAATCAGGGAAGTAGTTTCTTGATGCAGAGGATTTTGGAAGGGCTGCCCTATCTGTTGGAAAGACTATTGGCCTGATGGCACAAGAGTGGATCCTATTCATGATCCTATGGCTCTTGCATTGTGTGGGCTTTCCCAAGTCACTTAATCTCTCCAGCCATCAGTTCTCTCATCTCTATTATTGAGTAGTTCAGCTTAATACTCTGTAAGGTCATCTCACTTGCTTTGCGTTTTGATGACCCCTTTGATATCTGTAGGTTAGAAGGTGCCTGATCTTAGAGCTTACTGACTGAGTCTTCTGCTCTTACTTCTACCCTGAGCCCTATCTTTCTAAGCCAAGAAGCAGCATATACTGTGGTTGCACCTCTTCAGATACCATCATAGATTCAGTCTCCCTCTTCACACCCTGCTGGAGGAAGTAGAATAAGTAATTCAGACATCTTAAATACATACTTGAGTGTGCCAGGCAACTGCTTCGTTCTGTACTTAATTCCTGGTTCTTAGGGAATGCCGAAAATGAGTGGAACTCTTGATATCTTGAGGCAGAGGCTGTGACTAGACAGGACTGTTAGGATTGCCATTTTAGTTCAACTAAAGATTTGTAACCTACGCAATTTAATCTAAGTTCCAATTGAATGGCTTGTTTTACCAATATACAGGATTATTAGTCATCTTGGTCTAGATAGATCCAGCTTGTACTGATCTATATTTTAGTTTAACCATAGTGAAAACCAGAGCTCAAAACTGCAGTGATGAATATTAGAAAGTTTAGCAGTGTTGTATATATAATGCTTTAGTCTGAAGACTTTCAGGTGAGTATGCTCTTCAGCACCTGGGCTTTTCTACCTCTGGCCACACATAGCATCACACAGATGTCTTATGCACATGGAATGTAACCAGGAGAGTCTTTTTTTTTTCACTACCGCTTCAAAAATAAGAACAAACAACGTGTTAGTCTTGGCAGAGGATGTTTAGATAGAGGATGTTGGGATACAGAGATTCAGGGTTGCAGAGACAGTGGCAGAATGCAAACATCATGTTCAAATGTTAGGAGTAGGTATTATTTATATCAAGATATTTTAATATGAAACCAGGAATTTTCCTTTTTTCCTTACACTTATAAACTTTTTTCCTTTTTTCCTTACACTTATAGGCATATGTACATTCATATAAATATTTTTTTATAAATACATTTTCCTCCTCAGGCCTATTCTGTATGAGCCTAAATATTTTTAAATGGCTGGTTGTTTTACTGAATTCATCCTTTTTTAATCATCTGACTAGCAATTCAGTAGAAATAATCTCATATTGCTACCATGAGATCCTACGTGTGGTTATGGCATAGAAAGGTCATCTATTCAGCTATTCTGGAATCGCACACAGACAGTAATGGCCACAGAAATATTTTTAATCATGGCAGTATGCACATAGTATATAATCTGTTTCTATAAACAATGGAGCCACATGCTCCTTTTAGTCTAAGCTCACGGCTTTGTATAGTTTTACTCACATGCTAGTTTTCTTAAAAGCTAAATTTAGAGAATTGTATTATATTATTTCTTCTTTATTTTTGTGAAACATTATGTTCATTCTCTATTATTATATTGCCTGATTTTGGGGAGGGCTGTTTTGTCTCTATTGTTCATTTTCAAGAAAGTAGAAAATATGTGAGAAAGCATTTAAGACATGCTTTAGTGGAAATTTATGTCCAAATAATAAGTCACACTCCAATGGATTGTAATTGTTGCATGAAATTATTTTTCTCATATTGTTTACAATGTATTCTTTCTTGAATTTTCTTCTTTCAGAGAAGAGTTCCAGTCACAAATGCATATATGATGCATTTTGACATTTACTGCTAAGATGAAATGCAGAAATGAAACCACACATCCGTTTTAGTATTCTCAGATGTGATTAGATGTACTTTCTCATGTTTTTATGCTACTGACTTACAAGAAAAAAAAATAAGTTAAAAGGGTAACCATTAAACAGCTAGGACCTGCAACATCAGTGCTTCTGGGATAAACTGGAACATCAGAAGGACAGATTTTATTACAGCATAGTCACACCTTATTTCTTTCATCAGCAGTTGTCACCAGACGCTTTTACTTCCTAGAATGGCGGACAATCTTCCCACAGAGTTTGATGTGATTATAATAGGGACAGGTTTGCCCGAATCCATTCTTGCAGCTGCATGTTCAAGAAGTGGTCAGAGGGTTCTGCATGTTGATTCAAGAAGTTACTATGGAGGAAACTGGGCTAGTTTCAGCTTTTCAGGATTGCTATCCTGGTTGAAGGAGTATCAGCAAAACAATGACATTGGGGAAGAAAGTACTGTTGCATGGCAAGACCTGATCCATGAAACAGAGGAAGCCATTACTCTTCGCAAGAAGGATGAAACTATTCAACATACAGAAGTTTTTTGTTATGCCAGTCAGGATGTGAAGGACGACGTTGAAGAGATTGGTGCTCTGCAGAAAAATCCTTCCTCAGGGGTGTCTAGTACCTTCACTGAAGTTCTGGATTCTGCATGCTTGCCTGAAGAAAGCCAGTCATCATACTTAAATAGCGATGAAGTGCCTGCCAAACACACTCAGAAAAGTGATAGAGAGATTTCCCTGGAAGTAACTGATGTAGAGGAATCAGTGGAGAAAGAAAAGTGTTGTGGAGATAAAACTTGCATACACACAGTTTCAGATAAAGATGGAGTTAAAGATGAAAGCAAATCTACAGTAGAAGACAATGCCAATCAACCAAATAGAAATAGGATTACTTACTCTCAAATAGTCAAAGAAGGCAGGAGGTTTAACATTGATTTGGTATCAAAACTGCTATATTCTCAAGGATCGCTGATTGACCTTTTAATCAAATCAGATGTTAGTCGTTATGTAGAATTTAAAAATGTCACTAGGATTCTTGCATTTCGAGAAGGAAAGGTAGAACAAGTGCCTTGCTCTAGAGCAGATGTCTTTAATAGCAAGGAACTTACCATGGTTGAAAAGAGGATACTAATGAAATTTCTCACATTTTGTTTAGAGTATGAACAACATCCTGATGAATACCAAACTTTTAGGCAGTGTTCATTTTCAGAGTACTTAAAAACTAAAAAATTAACTCCCAACCTTCAACATTTTGTACTGCACTCAATTGCAATGACATCAGAATCATCTTGCACTACAATAGATGGCCTTAATGCAACTAAAAACTTCCTTCAGTGTCTCGGACGGTTTGGCAACACTCCCTTTCTATTTCCCTTGTATGGCCAAGGAGAAATTCCCCAGTGTTTCTGTAGGATGTGTGCAGTTTTTGGTGGAATCTATTGTCTTCGTCATAAAGTACAATGCTTTGTAGTCGACAAAGAATCTGGAAGATGTAAAGCAATTATAGATCACTTTGGTCAAAGAATAAATGCTAAGTATTTTATTGTGGAAGACAGTTACCTTTCTGAGGAAACATGCTTAAATGTGCAGTATAAGCAGATCTCTAGGGCAGTACTCATTACAGACCAGTCTATACTAAAGACAGATTCAGATCAGCAGACTTCCATTTTGATAGTTCCTCCAGCAGAACCAGGAGCTTGTGCTGTTCGGGTCACAGAATTATGTTCTTCAACCATGACATGCATGAAGGACACCTATCTGGTACATTTGACTTGTTCATCTTCTAAAACAGCAAGAGAAGACTTAGAATCAGTGGTAGAGAAATTATTCACTCCGTATGCTGATACAGAAATAAACAAGGAAGAACTTACAAAGCCAAGACTCTTGTGGGCTCTTTATTTTAATATGAGAGATTCCTCAGGCATTAGCAGAAGCTCATATAATGGCTTACCTTCCAATGTTTATGTCTGCTCTGGGCCTGACTGTGGACTGGGAAGTGAGCATGCTGTCAAGCAAGCTGAAACACTTTTCCAGGAGATCTTTCCAAGTGAAGAATTCTGCCCTCCACCTCCAAATCCAGAAGACATTATTTTTGATGCTGATGATAAGCAGCCAGAAGTTCCTGGGACCAATAATACAATAATAGCCAAACCAGAATCCTCTGAGGAAAGTGAAAACCTAGAAAGCCCAGAGAAGCACCTTCAAAATTAGAAAAGAACCATCTGGAAATGCTGTTTTGGACCTTTACCGTGGCGTCTGAATATTCTCATTTAAAGAACTGTTTCCCATACGAGTAATTAGAAGTGGTTGTATATGATGAATGCTATGCAGATGTTGTCTTTAACTCTTTCAGACATTCAGCATTGAATATCTTTGTTAACCTATCAATAAGGGATTTATTGATTATTGAACATTTTGTTTAGAATGGGCAATGTGATCCAAAGTCTTAAAACACAGTTAGCTTTATTTTAGTATCGGGTATGTATGTAAGGGTTCCATGTTAGCAACTCAGCTTAAAGGTAACGTATTTGCTAATAATCTTCAGATTTTATCTTTGTCTACAGAATAATTAGTAATACCCAAGTAATATTTTAATTACTTTTGCAGCTATTAGAGTTGCTGCAGCCTGTTTGAATAGTGAAACACACACAAATTGTAAATTATTTGGATCTTTTGCATATAATATAAATATATAGACATGGTGGTAGGAATAGCAACTAATACAGATGCCAATGTGATAATGAAATACATTTGTCTGTAATTGTTAAAAGATAAGCTTTGCGTGATCCTTTATTCATTGTGAAGGTCCGAAGTTTATAATACCTACTTGACCCTTGTAACCGATGAGGCAATGATGCCACCACAGTGTTCTAATTTACAAAAGGAGTTGGAGTTCAATTAGTGGTTGAAAAGCTCATTTTTGGGGGAGGTTGATTGCAAAGAAAATATGAAGGATAAGATTTATTCTCGTTTAATACTTCAGAAAATTTCTGGAGATGCCTGCTCTGGCACTTAAAGAACTTCCAACAAGTAACGTAGACCAAAAGGAAAAATGAAGTGCCCCAGGAGAAGATACTTCAGAAGGGTTGTTCTGAAATTTCTAAGGAGGAATTCTTAGGAATTCCTAAGAAGAAATGGAATGAGGCATTTTTGACCTAGGATTACAGATAGTTCTAAAACCCTCTATAAATAGATTACCCAGGATTTCTCAGTGAGAATGAGACATACCACCTTGTTGGCTCTACCACTTTAATTAATATCACTAACATAACTGATAGGAATGAATCAAAGGGGGATTTACCATGCCCTTTCTACTGTGACCCACTTCACAAATAGTGAAGTAACAACCTTCTGAAATCTCTCTTGCCTCTTGCTGTTGGCTAGAGTGTGGAAACTTTTTTCTCTCAGAACCACCCAACATCATAAAACTGGTAGTACTCCAGTGGGGCGAAAACCTTTGGAGCTCTTGGAAGACATGAACTTGTTCTTCCTCTGGTGCAGTTTCCATTCCTCAGGCAGAGAATTATGATCCTTGTGACAGTTTTTGCTCTGAAACAGCATTTATCATGTGCTTGGTACTTAGTATTATGCTTTCTCATGACAGTTTCTCAACAACCCTGTTAGGCAGATTTGCATATACCTTCTGTATTAGTCTGTTCTCATGCTGCTGATAAAGACATACTTGAGATGGTAATTTATAAAGAAAAAAGAGGTTTAATGGACCCACAGTTCCGTGTGGCTGGGGAGGCCTCATAATCATGGTGAAAGTCAAAAGGCACATCTTACATGGCGGTGGACAAGAGAGAATGAGAACCAAGTGCAAAGGGAAACCCCTTTAACATCGGATCTCGTGAGACTTACTTATTACTGTGAGAACAGTATGGGAAAACCACCACCATGATTCAGTTATCTCCCACCAGGTCTCCCCCACAACAGGTGGAAATTATAGGAGCAGCAATTCAAGATGAGATTTTAGTGGGGACAGAGCCAAACCGTATCATCTTCAAAGAATAAATAGAGAATTATTAGTAATTTGTTCAGAATCTAGTATGTGGAAGAGCCAACATGGGGACTGAATCTTTTGTGATTCTAAAACCTTTGATCTTTCCACTAACATTCACTTGTTAGAAGAATGTAGGCAGTGCAGGAAAAAGAAGATGTGCCCACAAAAATTAGTCTAGCATTGCTGTGGGGAAAAGCACATACTGGCCTTACAGCTTATTGATCAGAGAAATGTGAATATTAAGATGAACTAAACAAATGTTTTAGAGCATGGATCTCATCGAAGTAGAATTTGGCTAAGTTTTAACAAAATAATGTTCTTCAGTAACATACCTTTTGATCTGAAGATTGTGTTATAAAAAATGTTACCAGGCCAACATTTGTTCTGAATACACTCTTTATTTATTGCTCCTCTGTTTGTAAGGAAAATGAGACCAGACAGATTTAAGTAATTGGCAACTTAAAGTAGCAAAGTCATGGATTGCATTGACTTTTAAAAATATAGTAAAGTCATATTTAAACTTTATCCTAAAGTTTAAGTCTATCAAAACAACTGAGATACTTGAAATAGACCTATAAAATAGTAATTAAAATAAAAAATATGTAAGATGATAAATAAAATGAAGGTGAAGGTGTTCCAGATCTACTGAAAAGATTTTCAGTATCACAGATTATTCATAAGAAATTGAGGAAAGGAACAATGAGGAGTTGCAAAAGATGGTATAGCTGAGTATAATGGAAATAGGAAAAATTAGTCCAAAATAAAGGTTTATTTAAAAATAAAGAAAATAAATATATTTCTTACTTAAATGAATACAAAATATGTGGGAAATGAGAAATTATGCCAATAAAAAGCATTTTAAAATTTAGAGGATATTATAACCCAGTGTAATTTTCTGACAGGTTGGACTTTTCACCCTAATGGACTTACTGGTGAACTTTTTCAAAAGTTTGAATAATGTCTATCCATGTATCATGAAAGACTATGCTTCAGATTGTATTTTGAGACAAATACAGTCTCAATACTTAGAGTGAGACATTTTTAGAAGAATTTCATTCTCAACAGATGAAAAATGCAGAATAAAATATTGGCAAACAATACAGCAACAAATAATTTACTATCAGGATTATAAGGCTGGTGTTCAGCAGAACAGCCATTAAATCAGCATCAATAGAACAAATAGTTTAAAATCCAAAGTATTAACTACAGGTAACTTTTCAAAAATTCATCATTCCACTCTTGATTTAATTATCTCTGGCAACTATTTCATAGACTTCTTAGAGTCTGTTAAGTATGTAAACCAAAAACTACCATTATTCCTACTGGGAAAACAAACATTTCTCAAGCAAAAAGTAAACAACGTTGGCACCGTTTTTATATATGGTTAAAGAAACCTGTCATTGCAATAAAAGCCAGCATTCACAAAATGAAGAAGGTAAGGAAAGTAGAATAAGTATTTTCTATTAACACAGCTTTACGACTGCTTAAACCTATAGTATATAAATGTACTAACAATAAAAGAGTAATGCAAGAAGTTGTAGGCTACATAATTTTGAAAAATCTAATTTCTACATCTCAGCAGTGACAAACTGCAATTTAAAAAGTATTCAGTTACTAATAGATATGAGACTTTCAAAGCAAGTTATATAACTCTATTGAGATGAGAAAGATGCCTAAATAGAAGCAGGTTTAAGGAACCACATTTTTTAAAATGAGCATACTCCCATGGGAGCCATTCTGGTGTAATGGAAAAGTAGTACATGGGGAGATGGGGAGTTTTTTGAAAACCAGAATTACACTTCTCGTTTCACTACTTACCAGTTGTATACTCTTGGGAAAGTCAATCTTAGTATCTATTTCACCATCTGCAGAATAGAAATACTTCACAGAATTATTATGAGGATTAAGTTAGATAATGTGTATTAAAATATAAAGCTACATCCAAAGGAATGCCAGTGTGTGAATATGTGACATTAGTATGTAAATTTACTACGATTCCATTTAACATTCCAGCTGGTTGCTGTGTGTAATATGGCATAATTGTTATAAATTATTTAGGAAAGTAAGCAAGCAAAGATGTAAGTTTTTTTTAATATAGGGGGAAAATGAGAGCCTTGCCCTTCATATCTTTAAAACATGTTATTAAACAACCTTTCTGAATATTCTGTGGTGCCAAGTAGAAAGTTTAACTCAAACTAATAAACCAATTGGAAAGAAAGAAATATTAATAACTGCTGGTGGAAAGACTAGCTAGATGTCAGTGTGGAAAGATTAGATCTATTTTACATGTGATATTCCAAATGAATTAAAATGTTAAGTATAAAAGGAAAAATAAAGACTACAAGTCTCACACCAATAGTAGTACAAAGAAACTTCATGGCAATTGACAAGGTAGCTCAACTGAAAAAAAGTTTTTAAATGTGTAGTGAATAGAAAAAAGACAAAACAAGAAAAGACAGAATTTAAAGGAATCTATTTGTATTACACATGGATGCGCTCAATTTTTGTAAAACTACATGCATATCCATAAGGCCTTGTACTCTTAGGCAAATCTATAAAGAGATCTTGTATAAATAAGAAAAATCAATTATTTGAATGGTGTTCAAATTTCCTGCTATTAAAAATACAACTTTGACTTAGTTCATGCTATTGTATTACAAAATTGTTTTAATTGCATATGTCATAGCAGCAGCATTGTGTATTAGTAGCCTTTTAAGAGAACTATGTAGAAGATTATAAAAAGGGCTTTATAACTGATCTGTCTTTTGACATACTCACTTTGAGTGGCATATGCCCAGGAAAATATTTAAAAGAAAAAAAAGCTGTTGGTACAGAAGTTTCTAGCAATTCCACTCACATAACTTTAAGGGGAAAAAAAGTCCAATGATTGGGAAATGGATAAGTAAATTTTGGTGTATTGCTAGTGCTATCATAGAATGTTATAGAGCCATTAAATAATATTAATATATGTAAAATTGTTTGCAAAATGTGAGATTCAAAAATGTTAATAAGCATAAATTATGTTTACTGACATATGTGTGAAAATTTAGGTCTATATTGAAAAGAATCAGAAGATAACATGTAATTCAGCTTAAATTAGGGGTTCTTTATTTTTCTTCTGTTAAATATTGATGTATGCAATAAAAAATAAAAGATAAATTGGTAAAGTGGTTTACTGAACTGGTGAGAAAATTACTGATTTCTTAGAAGTTTCTAAAATTCGATTTTAAGTTGAAATATACATTTCTAGGTATTAAAGTAAAAAAAGATCCATCTTCAAATATGTGCGGCAGAAAGTTTTACAAACTTTGGTGGGAAGGAATTCTTGGTCAAGATGGATTTCATAATTTATTTTTTCTTTGTTGATCACCATTAAGGAATAGTAATAGAAATATCAGTAATACAGTCTAGGACATCAGCATGAAGACATCATATATTAATTAAAGTATGACCATAAATGCAAGAACAAGCGTGTCACTTGGGAATCTTAAAAACCATGGAGATGAAAGTTGGATTCATAGATGTGACCAAACCTGGTTTGCAGAGAGAACTGTGCGAAGGCCAGATCTCGGGGTACTAACCATGCGGACAGACCCTTTCTCCAGTCAGCCTGAGAGATCCAAATCAAGGTGATTTAATTTAACAAACATCCATTGAAAACTCCTACTGTGGATTTTGAATTGGCAGATTCTAGGAAATTAGAGCTATAAATATAAGTGCTCTGTACCTGACAAACATTCTGTTGGAATGTGTACCTTAAGGTAAGCTACCTTTTACCTTAGTGAGCATTTAAGACCTTTTTTATCTGTCACACTCCCCACTGTAGCTAGCACCGCCTGTTTTCCTGGCAAAAGAAAATAAAAAACAGAAGAGAAGTCTCTGCCTCATGCATGACATCCCTTTTAAAAAATGCCAAAACTTATTACACAGTTGAAAACAGGTGGCTTAAAGGTTAAAAGCCAAATCATTTAACACTCTCCAAAATCTATTTTGGATAACATTCAGTGAGGTAGGTTTTTCACATTAATCAGAAACTTTTTCTCTTGCCTGGAGAAGGAGCCAAGAGAAGCTCCAGGGTATTGGGTCCAGAAGCCCGGGATATCAAGGTCTTATGGAGAGGAAGTATGATGAAATTAGATCATAAAGTTTCAATACCAAGAAATTCTGATTAAGATTAATTTTATTTACATTCATCTTGATGGATCAAGTGAAAGTCACACTCCTATTGCATGGAGGTAGCTGCTTTCCTCTGAAGAGTTTCAAATTTTTATTTTAGCATTTTTGCCTTCATTATAAAGAGGCATTGGCAGTGTATTTCATTTCCTTTTAACCAACAACCAAATGTATTCACATTTCAACAGCAGGGGACACAGTACTTCCAGCTTTTCTGTAAGGCATGAACTGTACAGAAGCTGAGTGATTGACCTGAAAGAATTTGACTATAACAAAAAATGGATAACAACAGTTCTGCTGCAGCATTTGTAGGAATGCTTTTCTCTTGACAACTACATTTTCTTACGTGATCCTCAGGACCACGGCGTAAGGTAAGAAAGGGCACATATTTATGCCCATTTTTATAGATAAAACCTGGAGGAATTAAGTGACTTGCCTGGACTCTCCTACTTTGTATTTAGACCCAGTAATGAAAAATGAAATGCTACTGTTTGGCTTTGCTTCCATTTCAAGAGAGTGATTTATTACATGAAAGGCTATATAACACATAAATCACTATTTAAAAAGTGGCTTCTGGAACTTTAGAATACATTGGCTTTTCAACAAACAGCAAAATAATCCTATAAATTATAATTTGTGTAATTATAATAAAATGGGCCAACTGATTGAAAGAGAAGGGAGTTAAGTTCACTCCTGAAATCAGAAAAATGATTTCCTTGTTCTGATATGTCAAGAGCTTAATAACTTCATATATAATATCTTCATTGATTCCTGCTGTTGTCCTATGATTCTTGGCATTTACTTGTTACTAAATATATATTTAATTCTAATACACTCTGGACAACTTTAATATTAATAAAGGCATACACATCAGAGGACTGACTGGATTCAGAGGTGCAGGATTGACAATGTGTAGCAGGAAGATGAATATCTGATTATAATTCAGTCAGAATGAGATACATATTTAGGCATTTTATAGTTTTAAATAATCCTCGAGGACACCAGTGCAGTGTTTTAGGCCAGTTCTTTTTATTACACATCATATAATTAAAGCCCTTGAGTTCTCTATTTCTGCTCATTTAAGACTTTAATCTGTTTCTTATTCTTCTCTTACATAAAATAAGTATTACCCAGTATGGGGCAAGTTTTTTTTTTATCATTACCATAAATTAATTTTACTATATTTATAAGTTAAATTTACATTAAAAGTTTGTGTAACCATTGCAGTATATTTTACTAACTATGAAGAAGAAATTTGGGAGAATGTACTGGCTGAGGAAGAGCTTGGAGTCTTGTTTTTAGACAATTAATAATACAGTTGTTAATTTCCTAAAATGATTTAAGTGAAGTATTAAGGAGAAATGAGTTATATGTTCTTCTGTTCTCATTTTATGACTACATAACATTATTTGTAATGCCCCCTGCTGTTGAAACATAACTACCAACCAGATACTTAACTAAAAGTAAAAAGCAAGATGAGAATTGCACTGGAAATAGTTTGTCAGGAGATTGTAATTTCCTTTCAAACAAAGACTATGTGTACGGTACCTCTGCATTCCTTGCAGTTTCCTGCATATCACAGGTATCCCAAAAACGATTGGCTAATTGAAAGACCAGCTAGCAGTTTCCATTGGCTATTTTCTTCCATGTCATCCTCTTGCCTTCACACCCTTCTATGTCCCAACCTGAGGAACAGAGGACAGCTAGGACCCATCTCTGGTAAAATATGTCACAATCATAGTCCTGGCTTCTTGTATTATTAGTACAGATAATTAGTTTTAGGGTAAACCTATATGAGTCAATAAAGCTACTTGAAACAGTACACATTTAAATATAAGATGTTACATCTAAATAATTTTGCTAATTTTCTCCCATTAAGGCAGCAGTTCTTAAACCAGAGTGTTTAGCCTTTTATTGGCAAAGTCTGGAGACATTCTGGTTTTCACATCTGGGAATCAGATACTAGTGGCATTTAGTGGGTAGAGGGCAGGGGTGTTGTTCAACATACTGCAATGTGCAGGTTGGCTCCCTCATAACAATTATCCAGCCCCAAATGTCAATAAGTGCCCAGTTGAGAAAAACTGCACTAGAGTAAGTGTTTAATATTCATAAGGAGCCTGCTTTCCTTCTCGGGTTTTCTGACTCCATAAGCGCTTCTTCAACAGGGTCATTGTTGATAGGAGTGCTGTATTTGCTGCTCCCATATAGAGCCCCCAGTTCCCCACTCCCTTCCCTCAGCAACCCACAGTGGCTTCCTTCTGGTGGTTTGTTATCACTTAGATTCCAAAACAAAAGTCCGAGAACTAGAGAATATTTTTTATCCTACCCCAGTTGTCAGGTGTAGGTTAGAAATTTGTGAATTTTTGTATTTTTAAAATCATTTTCTCCAGAAACAGTCTCTGCAAAGCAATTATATAAATAGAAACGAAACACAATCTTTCTATGCATGGCAACTACCTCAAAATTAATGTAAAAACATTTTAGCATACTATTTTTGGAAGGGATACTATTCACTTGACAGACTATTGGCATATTAATCAAATTACACATATGTAACGATATCCTATGGCCTCAGAGAAGTCTATTCGAGACTAAATAAACCATCCATAGTTGTACATACGTTTGCACTCACTGGTGGTTCACCAAGCAATGAGATGGCAGCAGTTGGCATTTTGTAGATGATGCTAACTGTAGAAAATACTTAATTGCAATGGAATGAGTCAGTATGTTTAATGCAGATAAGAACCTCAACTAGACACTGCCAAGTGAAGCACAGGGTTCAATACAATGTAATATTTATGAGCGTGAACCGTGTCCCAGTTTCTGTGCTAGACTCTGGGGATACAGAGATGAAACTGTAACTAACACTTAGCACTAACTGAATGCGAAGTACTGCTCTGCGTGCTTGCTGTACTGATTTTGTGTTATCCTAAGAACTCAATTGGGTAGGTATTTTATTATCCCCATTTTGCAGATGGGTAAACAGACAATGTGAAGACAAAGAGCTTGACCAAGATCACACAGCTGGTAAGTGGTAGAAGTGGGCTTCAAACCCAGGCAGTTTGATTCCATAACCCCCAAGCTTAGCCCACATGCTCTACCCAGATGTGATGTGGTGCCTTCTGGGGTGTCTGATGAAGTCCAGGAACACTAGTAACTGCTTATGTGCCAGGAACTATTCTGATTTCTTCACACATTTTGTCTTAATTTTTAAAGCAACTCTGTAAGCTAGATATTAGTGTTTCCATATGTAGATGAGAAATAAGGCTCAGTAACTCTTTGAAAGTCAGAATCTGTAAGTACTGGAACCCTCAAGCTGTTGCGCCTGACATTGATGCACAATTAACTGCTATATTAATCAGGCTGTGATAATTTCTACAGTCTGTAAAGTAGTCCTACTAGGGAAATCTAGGAATGCTTCAAAAAAGAAAAGGTGTTTGTGCTTGGCCCTGATGGTTGAGGATTTCCATGGGCTGATATGAGGAACAACATCCCATGTAGAAAGAATAGCAGAAATGGGCATGGAGGTATTGAAGACACAGTCTGCATAGCTGGAGCATGGCGTGCCTGACCTGGCGTGAAGAGGCAGGACAGGTGGAATAGGGCTCATATCGACTTTTACTCAGTGGATGAGGTGCTGTGGAAGGTTTTTCCAGATAAGACTTATGTTTCAAAGGTTAGCCTGGTGAAGTAGGAAGGAGCCCGGGAAAAAGGTGTGGATACTGGATGCCAGTGACTGGCAAGGAGAAAGAATGGCATAAGGCCTGGATAGGACAGAGTGAAGGGAATGAAAGAGGCAGAGAACAATTTGAAGATAGAAGTACAGGATCTGGAAAATATATGTTACAAATTAGAGAGGGAAAAGAATTGAAAATGTCCAAAATTTCAGTTTTGAAATCTGAATGTATGCAATTTATTTGACCAAGACTGGAAACAGGGTTTGAGGAAAAGCAAATGGATTTAGTTTTGGTCATACAGCGTGATCAGTAGATATCTTTGGAAGGTCTTGGAGGGCTTTGTATGCCATTCTAAGGGATTCCGACTATCCTAATGGAGAAGCGCTTTAGTGGTATTAAATAAAGAAATGGATAGTGTTTGCTTATCTTTGTGTCTGTATGGAAGATGAATCAAGGAGAGACAAGAATGGAGAAGGGAGATCAGACAGAAGGCTATTAAAAGAGTTTGGCAAGAGATAGTGAGAGTCTGAATTAGGGCAAAAGTAGTCAGGACAACAAAGGACAGATTTGAGAACTGTTGAGATAAATTAGCCTGACTTAGTGATTGACTGAATGGGAGTACTGCAAAAAGAGAAATCAGAAGAAAACTAAGAGCTGTGGACTTCATTAATGCAAACATGGTACCCTGCCTGATTTGGCATAGTAACTCCCGCCCCTGGATTAGTCCTGAGCCAGAAAGATTCTCTCTTGCTCTTTTTTTAAAATAATATTTCTAGGTATAGACTCTTAAAAAATAAATCCTCCTGGGCTTCAGAAAGCTCAGGGATTTCAGTCAGAGGCTGCCAGTACTTTGATTACCAGGGAGTCTGTCCAAATACAAAGAAACTAAGCCAGTGATGGGAGGAGAGAGCCGAAGCCCTGATGACATTGCTTCCAGCTCCTAGATTACACGGCCCACATATTCCTATTGGACACTATGCTTGGAGCCAGTGCCACTTTGGACATACCAGTTATATAAGATTACCCACTTACTTGCTCCTTATAGGTAAAAAACATATGGTGTAGAAATAGCAGATGATGTAGAAGAGAGAAGTGTTATAGAAGCCAAGAGGAATTTCAACCAGAGCGTGGGCCAAAGTGTTAACATTGCTAAGAGATTGGGTAAACCAATGTTTTAGCAGTTGATTTATCAATTGATGAAATTCTAGAACAATGGTTTTAAACTGAAGAGTGCTCATGAATCAGATGAGCACTTCTTTAAAATGCAGATCACCAGGCAGCACTCCAGCATTCTGGGTCAGTCGGTATACAGAGGACTACTGTAATCAATTGCTGGGTGGGTGGTGGGTTGTCATACATTGTGACATAAATAAGAGGGAATCAAACAAGTATCGGATGATATGGTAGCGAGATTTAATTTCTCTTCTGGTGAGTATTTTGGTAAGTTGTATGAAAGCATTAAAATTTTGCATACCTTCTCACCTAACAATTATATTTTCAAGAATTCAACCTAAGGAGATAATCATGAATGCATGTAAATATGTAGCTACCTTGATTACAATGTCCATAGCTAACACTGTGTACCATATGCTAGGTACTGTGATAAGAGCTTTATGGATATTAAAGAACTCTATTTTCATCTCAACTTCGTGAGGTAGTTAGATATATCAGTACTCCATTTTACATTTAGAAAATTAAAGTACCAGGAGATTAATTTGTTCAAGGTCACACAAAAAGTGGAGGATATGGAACCTAAGCCCAGTGCCCCTTGGTCACTATGTCTCACTCTCCCCACAGCGCTGTTAGAAGAGTGAAACATTGAATGAAATTCAAAAGTCCACAGTTTGAAGCCTGAGAGAGCATATATTCTAGAAATCAGCATACCACCAAGCAAATCACGCCTGTAATTCCAGGACCCACATCCTGGAAACACTTTTTACCCTGCCTCTCCCCAGAAGATGATCATAACTAATCTCATAGTACCTCACATCCCCGTGAAAGTCAGTTGTTGCTGACTTTCCCCAGAAGGGAAAACCTCTCCAATTGGCCATGACTGGGCTCACATCTCTTTATGACCCAGTATATTTATTGATCTGTTCCAATCCTGAGCTTCCACTGTACATCCTCTGGATCCTCCCTTCATGAACAGTACACTCCCCTATAACTTCCACATATTTGAACATTTCTCTTAACCCTGGCTGACCCCAAGATCCCTACTTTCCCACCTTTCCCAGCTGTGTTTTCCTTTATACCAGGTATACCCCATGGCCAGGTAGTAGAATAGGTGACTCATTAAGTATCACTGCTGCTTCTGAAGTATTACTCCCTCATTCTATAAAACTCTTTGCTTCATCAACACTCTCCCAAGGTGAGGTTGCAAAATTGAACTCACATTTGTCAAACACATGTGCAGAGAATATAAAACTTTAGCTGTCACCTCTCGTTCACAGTCTCAACTCTCCTTCCTGGATCGTTCCTATCAGTTGACAAGCCGAGCTACCATCCCCAGTTGTCCCTTGACTTAATGACTGTCTCTGTTCTTTCTTCAAAGAGCCAGTCTTCTTTTTGGTCCACTACTTGCACCTCTGTATCCTCAATGAATTTTATTTTGTAATTTACTTAAAAGTTTTTAAATGCAGAAAAATGCAAAGAATAATACAGTAAGGTCCATGCATCTACTACCCAGTGGGCAAATACTGGTATTTCTATATTTTTTTAATCTAAAGAATTAAAATATTACCGATAAAATTTACACCTCTGTATTTCCTCCATTGCATTTTACCTCCTTCCTTCCAGAGGTCACTAACATGAATTTAAGGTGAATCCAAGCAATGCTTCTGTCCTATTATTCACAATTTATTTACACATTTCTCCCTTTTGATGGAGGTCCATTTCCTGTTTTTCACGTAATAAACAGTGCTTCAGAGTATATCCTTATACACATTTCTTCCTGCCCAATACCCAGAGTTTCTCTAGGGCTATGTTGTCTAATATGGTAACTACTAGTCATATGTGTCTCTTGAGCTCTTGCAATGTAGCTAGTTTATACTGAGATGTAAGTGTAAAATATCCATTGTATTTCCAGACTTAGTATGAGAAAAATGTAAAACTCTCAATAATTTTATATTGATTACAAATTGAAATGATAATATTTTGCATACGTTAGTGTCTTAGTTCAAGCTCCTATAACAAAATACTGTAAAGTGGGTGCCTTGAAAACACAGAAATTTATTTTTCACAATTCTGGAGGTTGGAAATCTGAGATCACGGTACTGGCATGGTTGGGTTCTGGTGAGGGCCCTCTTCCAGGTTCGTGTGTCTTATCCTCACATGGCAGAAAGAGAACTAGAGTGAGCTCTCTGGCCTCTCATAACAGCACGAGTCCCATTCATGAGGGCTCCGCCTTCATGGCCTAATCACCTTCCAAAGACATCACCTCCTTATACCATCACATTGAGGCTTAGGATTTCAGCACATGCATTTGAGGGAACACAAACATTCAGTCCATAGCAGTTGAGTAAAATAAAATACGTTATTAAAGTTAATTTTATCTGTTTCTTTTTACCTTTCTAAAATGTAAATAATGTTTGTGGCTCACTATTTTCAACTTCCCTTAGTCTCACCCCTTTATTTACCGCCCTCCCCCGCCCCGCCACCCCGTTCCTTAGTTCTTGGTGAACTTTCCTGTCTCTGAGCTCCTCTGGCACTTAACATCTGTATGTTCATTTGGCATTTCAAATATGTAATTTTGTATTTTAGTTTGTTCTTTCCAATTGCCTTTCCGCCTTTACATCAAGGACCATATCTTATGACTTTGCTTCTCCAGAACTAAACTCGGGGCCCTACCTGTTGGAGCCACTCAAATATTTAAAGAAGATTTAGACACACCAGCCTGGTGACTGTCTGCTGTGAAGCTGCAATTTGTCCTGGAACAATTTTACCTTATTTACTTAGAATATGCCTTTAGTTTTTTGTGCATCCAGGCTTCACTCTGCTCTCCATAATGGGAGAGAATTCCCTAGGAAGTAACAATCTGTTTCATGATGAAACTGCCGATGTCTCCCCAATAAGCTTCTAACTTCCTGATGGGTTCTGGAGTCCAGGGAACTGGCTAGACCAGGGTGAACCTCAAGGGCATTTAGTTAGATTTTTAAGAGCTTTTCATATGACGTCACTTTCAGCCATTTTATGATACTCTGTGTCAGGTTCTTTAAATATGGCATTATTATAGTTTGTTGGACTATAAGAAGCAGCAGAATTGCAAAAGACAAGATAGGTAAAGAGGAACAAAAGCTAGAAATGAGTAAAATATAAAAATCAGAGCTGCCTATGTAAGCTAGAAAAGATGCCCTTTCCTCAGGGCTGGCTCACACTGATATCTTGACATCCATACTGACCCTTTCAACTCGGGAGCCTTGTGCATAACAGTGCCTTTGGTGTCCCGTGCAGTACTGTATTGTGAAATGTTAACATGAATGAATGGTTTGGTTCTTATCTGGGAGCATTTTCCAAATTCCTAATATGCAGCCACTGAGCAGCAGATAGAGACAAAGTCAAGCAAGTTTTAGAGCCCAGAAGGAGACAACTAGAAGGTTTTCTTGAAAGTTCTCAAGTTCCAAAAGATGGAGTGTTGATATAGGAAGATTTCTGAAGAATGAAGGATTTCACACATAAAAGGCACCATAGCACTGAATTGTAAGTATGCACTGTTTCCTTGCCTGGAGTGATCCTCATATATGTATAAACTAGTCTGTCCACTGGAGGCTTGAGGCAGATCTCTTTATTCTCTATTTCTTAAAGATGTAGACAAATTCTTAAGTAAGATGAAATAAGCAAAAATAAATAAATAAATACAAAAGTGGATATGCAAAAAAAGGGAGAAAAGAAGACAGCCTTAAACCACTGAAACCCTAGCATATACATGAAAGTCTTTTCATTGAAGAGAACCATTCCATAGAACATTAAGGTCCTTAAATATATTCCCTATTCTGTGCTGCTGCCTGGACAAAGAGACACAGAATGATGGTGCTGTTTGTTGCTTTGCTGAAAACGATGGAGGTCGGGACGGAACAGAAATGGGCTGCCTGTAGAGTCCATCAGAGAGGGGAGAGAGGGCCACCCTTCTGCACTGCACCTCTCGGTGTGGGATTGAGACTAAAGGATTCAGAGGCATCTGGAGTGGTTTCTTGTGCTCCTGTACCAGTGATGGGAACTGAGGAAAACCTGGGAAATGAGCAAATAGTCATAGAGATTATATTAAAGGAAATCTGATTTTAACCTTGACTTATCATTTTGAAAGTCAGAATCATCAATGGCAACTTTTAAACATACAGACGTTCAGGTTCTGTCCCAAGCCTACTGGATCAAGTATTTTCAAGGGCAGAGCCTTGGAATCAGCATTTTAAGCAGTCTCCCCAGGAGTTTCGTATGTAGCTATTTCAAAAGCTGGCATTTGGAAACAGCATTCTTTTAAGGGAAAGAGACATGCTGCTCGATCTAGAAGGTGTTAAATTGAACATCAAAGAGGAGAGTTAAATTCATGTTAACCCCAATTTGACAGTGTGGGAGAGAAGCTTGAAATAGTAGAATGTGAATAGGTCTGGGAACCAGCCGTGTTCTAACACCCACTTAGTGGTCTTGGGGAAAATATCTCATATTTGTAAAGCTTTCTTCTCCCACCTTCATTAAAAAAATTTTTTTTTTTTTAGTTCTTTGTTACTTGACATTCTCAGATCAGGATGACTAAGAGATTTTTCTTGCCTATCCAAATTGTTCCACACTGGTCACCAGTATGGGTTTTGCTTTATACTCCAATGCCGCCACCTCACAAGTTTGCTTTAAACTTAAAGCATTTTGCCCGAGTATGGCACTGCACAGGCTATACAGCAATTATGTTTTTCCTTAGCACATTATGTATGACAAGCTTCTTCTCTCATTCTCCTTATATGGTCCTGAGGTATCATATCACATTTTCTGGCTGATTAATTGCTTACACACAATTATAGCAGAGAGTGTGATATTCATTCTTGAGAGAAGAGTCACACTTGCCTTCTGACTGTGTTTCCACACTCTCCACTTGAATCAGCAGCAGGGTAATAGGAAATGATTTTAATAGAATCAGTGTTGTTATCACCTGCTCTAAAACCTAAACCCTAAGCTCCCTTGAGAGCTTTGTAAATTATAAATGATGGAATGAAGATTTAATTCAGTGCCTCTGAGATTTCCTCCTATTTTTAGTTTGTTCTTCTGGGATATCAGATGTTTTTTCATTTGCTGCCAGGTTAATAATCTAGGAAGGAACACTTAGAAACTCGACTCATCATTGCAGACCACACAGCTATTCCACAATTTATTCATGTGTTGAATGTTTTCATAGAATTAAAAAGACCTCAGCCTTCGCCATTGCTTAGAAACAACTTGCTTCGTGTATTCTTTTTGGAGAAAATCCAAATAAAGCTCCGGACTAGCAGTCAGAAGATCTGGGTTCTCATTCAAACAGAACCTTACTAGTCTTGTGACCTTAGGCTAGTCACAGATATCAGCCCCTTTTCTTATACTCTCATCAAATGGGGACAATGAGACTTTCCTGCCTGACATATCTGGAAAGATCTAATTAGAAAAATACATTAAAAAGTACTTTGAAATTTCTAAAATATTATATGAAATAAAGTTATTATATTATTTTGATTAGAGAATGCAAGATGATAAATCTGACAGGAATGTCATTTGACTTTACAACACTCAAAAAAAAATGAATATTTTATAGATGTTTGTAATAGCCAAAAATTATCACGTAAGGACTGTCAAATCATATTTTGAGTTGAAAAAGAGATCCCTTAGGTAAAATAGCAGGGAGTTGGTCTTGTTTTATGTTCTTTTAACCTGTGTATTGCTATTTCCCTGAGGAACAATTCTTTTTTTTCATTGAAATGTCACTGTTGCTATTTCTAAGCAACAGTGTTTCACCTGAGTGTTTGGTAAATTACAGGAATGACCATGTTTATTCCAGGATTTTTCCTTGTTATTTGGGAAGAAACATGGTTATGTGTATATAACTTTTAGCAGCAACAAGTGCATAATAATCCATGTACTATTCCAGGTGCCAAAATGATGTCAAAATACAAAGACATACTTAAGTATGTCACACTTAAGTTTACAATTTAATTGGAGAGATAAGACATAAGTACACAAAATTGTACCAAAATATAGTAAGTAGGAGATAGCAACCATGAAGATAGTCTGTTTGCATTGTGGATGAATGGAGTGAGACATGCACTAAGGAAGTTATAAATGGTGAAAGAGAAGGTTGACTAGGTAATGCAAGAAATACACAGAGTTTCTTCACAGCCAGCATGCTACGTGAAGGGAGCTTTGCAGGTCATTATTCTAGAAAGGCCTTTGTGAAAGTAATAAGATGATTATCTCAGCACAAGTTCTGTACATATAAAACCTAAGTCAAAGCATACATGCTAATGATTTGTTGGGGAGCATAATCCCAGGGAATCAAGAGTAAGGGAACAGAGGAAGAGGCAGGGAAAAGAGGAGGCCAAATGTGAGAGAGAGGATGCACCACCGAGCCGGCCACAGCAGGTCACTGGGTCTGGCAGGACATCTTCAGAGAGACTACTTGATACCAATGCAGCTTGAAACAACCCATAGGATGAGAGGGGAGTGCAAGCAATTTAATCTCTGGCTTCTTCCTGTCTCCTGACTCACATTGGTCCAACCCTGCTCCATGAGGTGCTAATGTCCTTTTGCCTGTAGGTTGGATCGGCCACCTTCAGGTAGCCACTAGGGAAGCCAGAGCCTCTGTGGGTCCAGTGCGGCAAGGCACTATCTGCATGTAGGTATGCAATGGTGGTGTCAGTGGCAGCAGCTAGAGCTTTGTAACTCTGGTCATAGAGTCATCGATGCTGGGAAGCAAGGCAAATAGGGCCCACAGATGGGAGTGGGGGCTTGTGAGTAGGGTCAGAGAGATCTGGGATGGCACATAAATAGAGTCCAGTCAATGATTAATCTGGTATGTGGTGCCCAAGAGGATGACAAAGACTGTCCAAACAAAAGAAATTTAGTCATAGGTGGATGACAGCAATCATTTATGGAATATGAACCTGCACTAGAATAGTGGGAATGGTATGAGCCACAGAAATGAATTTAGAAATGTTTCCCAAGAAAGGCTTTCTGTTGGTTTTAAAAGCAAATATGAGAAGGGAGAGAGGAATGGAAAAACTAAGCAAACCAGTGTGTTCCTAAAGTGGATCAAAGGCAAAGCCCTATCAGAAGAGCATTCTCTGATGCAGTTTCCTTGAGCATACTGTGGTAGGTTATCATAACACCTAGATTTCTGTGATCAAGAAATAATTTTGATTAAGTGGTGGAAACAAAGTGTATGCCTCCCATTTTATCTGTGGTACGAGAATTAGATTAGAATTGAGAATTCTCACTTCCTGTTAAGTGTTTTCATCCGTTTTTATTTTTTCTTTTTTAGACTTTAGCCCCACTGTGCTTATTTTGTTATTCTTCTGAACCTTAATTAACGCCACAGAGAAGTTCATATTTAAACTGTTTTTTCCCACTCAGCCTATAGACTCTGGTCATAATGGATATTTCTTGGGTCTCTTAGTGTCATAATTATCCTTTTTTTTCATTGTTAACCATCTTGTTCAATATCCTTTCCCGACAAGCAGGGGCAAAAGTATGGAAAAAGTTCTAATAAAATCCTATTCCAAGATAGAGCACTTCGTTTCCTTGGTCACGGTATATGGCGTTTAGGCAATTTCTGGGAGGAAACAAAAGCCTAAAACTTTGTCAAATCAGAGGCAAATCAAAGAGTCTAAAGCTAGGATATCAATCCAAATGGGACTATAGGCAGAATAGAAGCCAGGTTTGAAGCCAGAATGGTCAGAGAACAAGGGGAGCTGATAGTAAAAGAACCAAAGGTAACAGAGGGGAGATAAGCTGGAATGATTTCCAAGCTACTGCACAGGTGCCCAATGTAGCCTAGGAGCAGATGCTCACGGCGAGAAAAGTCCATATGCTTTAACAACTATGTCAGCCATTTGCCCCTGTGTCCCCTATTTTTTAAAAAGTTGCTAAATTTAATAGAAAAAAAGTGCAATGCATGTGAAATACCAGTGAAGGATAGCATGAGTGAGCACAACGGAAAATATAGTGCACCATTTTAAACTGCGAGCAGCTGGCCACAGACCACAACATGTGGCCTGACTCATTCAGTTGCTCTCTTCTGGTGGTTCATTGGCCTTCTCTTCAGGGGGTCTCAGCTTTAAATGCACTACAAGCATTTGGTGGCTATGACACACAGTTGTCAAAAATAAATTTCTATTTAAGTCGATTTCTCTAAATCATAATTTTTTTTTTTGAGGCAGATTCTTACTCTGTCGCCCAGGCTGGAGTGCAGTGGCGCAATCTCAGCTCACTGCAACCTCCACCTCCTGGGTTCCAGTGATTCTCCTGCCTCTGCCTCCCAAGTAGCTGGGACTACTACAAGTGTGTGCCACCACACCTGGCTAATTTTTCTATTTTTAGTAGAGACGGGGTTTCACCATGTTGGCTAGGCTGATCTTGAACTCCTGACCTCAGGTGATTTGCCTGCCTTGGCCTCAAAGTGCTGGGATTACAGGCGTGAGCCACAGTGCCCGGCCCAAAATCACAATTTATTAATACATGGAAAGGGTTTTAACTTTAATGTTGTGCTGGGTTTCCTTTGGAACTGAGTCATTGTGCAATAAACATGAAGACTATTGAACGTGAAAAATTTAACAGACGTCTAGGAAATGCCTAAAAACATATAATAAAAACCAATCATCACTTTGGTTGTTCTAGCAAACTGCTTTTATTGGTCAAATGGAAATCACTCATTCCAACAGCTGAGAGATGTTATTCAAATAAAGGTAGTCTTCTTTCATTTTCTCTAAAATTCTTCAATTTAAGAATATTGAGTTTAAAAAAATGACCTCTTCTGTCAAAGGACAGAACATATGTAGCAGATAATGGATTAAATATTTCTATAGAGACTACATCACTAATATAATTTTTTTGATAATTCTCAAGAATTAGAAAACAAGAATAACATAGCATGAATGTTGGAAGTAGACTGTGTGATTTGAGTCTTGGCTCTGTTATTTATTAGCTTGTGACCTTGGCAAATGACTACATCATTTTTACCTCAGTTTCATCATCTGTAAAATGGTAATGGTAATTATAATTTCTACATGTCTCACAGAGTTGTTACGAAGACTAAATGAGATAACACTGGTAAACTGCTTAGAACAGTCTCTGACTCATAATAAGTACTCTCCTGTAAGTGTTAGTGGGCTGAAATTACTATTGTTAATTAATAAAAAGGAGAGAAACTTTCTCAACAAATAAGCAATATAAACAAGATTTCAAAGAAGAATTGGTTACTGCTTAAAAGAACAAACTTTTCCAGGCATATTAAATATGCTAGTTTTATTTAATATTATTCAAATATGAGTAGATATTCTAGGACCAACAGAGTGGTATGCCTGCTACATGGTAACAGTAAAACTCCTCACCCAGTTTTACTGTCATCAGAGTTTGCAGCAGCGAAAGAGTTTAATGATTGCAGGGTGCTGAGCGAGGAGATGGGAGGAGACCCTCAAATACATCTCCCTGAGGAGCTGTGAGCTGGGATTTTGAAGGGGACCATGAGGAGAAAGGGGATGGGAAATTGGGATCATTGATTGGTTGGGATACGGGGGATGAAATCATCAGGATGTGGAAACTGCATTCTTTGGTGAGTCAGCTTCTCGTGGGATCCTTCAGACAAGCTGATGTCAGTAGTTTCACTGGTACATAGGACCTGAAAGAATATCTCAGATGGAAAACTTAACATTATATAATGTTCAAGCTGTCATCTATAGAGCAGTTAAGGGGAACTATAATTTTGTCACAGGGCCTACATGATTGTGGGACAAGAGGCAAACCGCTATTAGGAAGCAGGTCAGAGAACAAGCCGACAGTCCATGCTGAATGTACTGCAGGCTTATAATAATAATAATAATAATACCTTACCACTTTACTAAACATTTATTTTACATTCCCCTTGTCCCTTCTTCCCTGATTTTATAAAGCTTCTAGGAGTGGTTTCATAGAGACTACTACTTAGTAAAGTAGCACCTTTATTAAGCAATCTTCACGTAGTTTTGTTTCCATTACTATCTGTGAACAAAAAGAGTTCAACTGAATCTTTAAAAATTTCTACAAATGAATATGTTTTTGAATGAACAAAATTAGAGTTTTCATTAATTTGAGAAACTGTGCACCCACTTAACTTGGAAGACTTTCCTGTGTGCTCATCCACCCGGCCAACTCCCAAGACCACAAGATAGGTATTTACAGTTGCCCCATTTTATAGGTAGAGAATTTGAAACACAGTCCATCCAGATAGTGTTCAAAATGACCCAGAGAATATGATGATGTAAGTTATCCCCTAATCATCTTCCCTTCCAAATACTTCTCTCTCGTTTCTTTTCTAAGTCAATGCAACATCAACTATTAACTATAACAAACCAGTAACACAAGACTTTCTTTTGATTCTTCTTCATTCATTTCGGCAACCAACAAAGATTTACTTCCTTAAACACGTTGGACCTTCCTCGTCTCTCCTTCCCTAGTGTAGTGCCACTGCATCAGTTTCATGCCTTATCACAGTAACTGTATTTCTCCACTAGGTTTCCCTAGAACAGGCTTGTCTCTCCCCCACAATCCTTTTTCCTCATGGCAGCCCAAGGGAACTTCCCATAAGGAAAATCTCCAAAAGCAAAATCAAAAGAAAATAAAATTCTCTAGAACTATACAGTGATGGAAATGAACAAAACAGCTTAATGACTCCTCAGAGTCCTCGGGACACATTCCAAACCCCACACATGGCATTTAAGGGCTTTCTTGGGAGAGTCCTTAGTCTTTCATTCTTTATTTAGAACTCCATTCTACCATTTTGAATTATTTGCAGGCACCCAAATGGTGCAAGCTCTGTTAGGTCTCCATGTGTTTACATAAGCTGTTTTGTCTTCCTGGAATAGGATAAGAGGATTGGCTGCCTATTCCCCATCATCCTTTTTTGTTTTTTTGGCCTGGTTAAAGTGTACTTAATCTTTAAGACTCACTTAGGTGGTACCTGCTTCTCACAGAAAATCTGTGGGTAGGAGATTTTCTGTGAGGAAGTGGGGTATTCCTCCTCCCACTATACGCAGAGTTTCTCTTTCTACCCCGTTCTCTGGATTTTGTACTCCTTGAAGGCATGGGTTTTGTAATATTAACCTTTTTATCTAACAGGTAAGGGTTGACAGGTCTGGGTCATGGCCTTTTTTGAAGCACACACTTCTATTTAGTGTGAACTTGCTTACCCCAGTCTAGATACTTCAACTATAAATAAGCTATTCAATGTGGCCATCTAGTGGCCAAAGTGAGAAAACAACTTTATTCTTGGGTAGTTGTACGTTGATAGACACACCGTGTATTAATATTAAAGCTCCAGAGCTCTGTCCACTCCTGTGCCTTCTGCTCACTTTCTACTACTTAAAGCAGTTTTGCTCCCAGATATTCAACTATTCAGTAATATAACACCTTATGCATTACCACTTTACTAAACATATTTATATTCTCATTTAATACATATACCCCCACACCCACATGATGAGACAGCATTTTGGTACTTGTTCCCTGTTTTACTGGTGAGCAAATTGAGATTCTGGGATGTTAATTCATTTTCCCAGGGTCACGTGGTAATTATGTGTAAAAAAAATGAAATTGATCTGAAGTCAGCCGACTTATTCATCAGGTAATACGGAGAAAACTGGAATTGAATACAGGACTTTTGGCCTCAAACACATTTCTCTATTATTGAATTTACCACATTGTTTTATAATTTACTTCTCTGTTTATACTTTCTCTTTTTTCTTATTGCCTAGCACAGTGCCGGGCACGCTGTATGTGTATGACATGTATTTGTTGATAAATACTGCAAATGAGTGTATAATCATGAAGGTATATCACAAAGAACTATGTAACTCAAACTGATGCACAGAGTAGACATTTAAATACATCGTTTTCACTTCCGTGCTTTTATACACACTATATCCTTGGCCTTGAAATATCCTCACCCTTGTCAACTTGATAAAATTTTCCCATTCATCAATTCAAATATTGCTTTCCCTTAAAACCTTCCCCAATATTTCCCCAGGCAGAGATAAGTACTTCCTCCATTGCATTCTCCAGCTCTCTGATGCAGCTTTGTTGAAGTCTTATCACATTCCTGTAATTATTTGTTTACACATCTGTCTTCTCCAGACTGTGAGATCTTGGCAGCAGTTCAGGCAGAAGGAACAACAATATCAAAGCTGCCAGCTCTGCAAGAACATGGCGGGCAGTTTGCAGCCTGGGCATGGTGTGTATCCTGATGCAGCAAGCTTAGGCAAACCCTAATGATATGCCAGCGAGATCTGAGTTTACAGACTGCTGTCTTCAAAACCGCTGGGGGTCCATAAGCCCTTTCCAGTGGTTCCAATTTTGAAATGTTTATATTATACAAGTCTTTAAACTTAAGACAAAAAATGTAAATGTCACACTTTAAATATGGTTGTATACATGGTTTTTCAAAATTCTACTAGGGAAAATGTAAGAAAAAGGAAGATCCGTGCTGTGGACCATGGGCAGCCATGGAAGGCAGATCATCCCCTGTAGTGACTGAGCTTCCCACCAGTTGATCCTGGCTCCACGCCCAGAGTCCAAGGCACTCTTGCGGTAATTCAAGGAGGCTCTTTCAGCTAGAAACGCCCGTGTCATTCCTTTCTGTTCCTTAACACCTATTCCATCTTTTATGACCCAACTTAAGCTTTATCTGTTAATGAAGCCACTAGTCCACTGGGATTTTACTTTCTCTGTTTTTGCAACATAACTTTGACACATGATCGTGTATCATCTTGCATTGTTCTCTAATGTTGTATGTGATATAAAAATACAGTATTGCAGTCTTCTTGAGAGTAGGCACCACGTGTCTCTGGTTTCTCCAAAAGACCTACTCAGCACAGTGATAGGCATGTACCTGATGAATCTGCAGCTTTGAGGTGAAGGCACAGGCACCACTGGTGGAATTTGTGGAGAGGTAGAAGTCACCCTCTAGTGACAGCAGGTGGTATTAAGGCAAAATTACGAGATTTGGAGTAAGTCTTGGGTTCTCAAAACTGTCTCCACCACCTGTTGGTGGAGGCATCAATTAATTCCTAAACCCTTGGAGACACAGACCTTCTTTCCAAAAGAGTGCTTACCACATGTAAAGTGATGATCATAGAACCTGGTGTATAACCAGCACCCAGTTTGCAGCACTTGTCGTTTCCTTTGCTTTTCAGTGTTAATGGAAACAGATGCACCATTTGAAGTAGAATTTGATTGTCTTCCTCGTATCTTCTCATATAGCATGTAGTTTTTATTTCAGTTAATAGGGCTCAACATCAGTTAAAGGCCTAAAGTAGTTGTAAGACAGTCCTTTCATTCTCATCTTCCTGGGGGAGTGTTGTGGGAATCAAATAGAATGCAGCAATTAATTCCAACTCCAGGCCAAAATTTGTTAGTACATAAGGCATTGATGGAAGAAGGGCTGCATATTTTGCAAGAAAAGTGTAGTTCAGATCATTTCCATTGGGTTACGTTTGAAGCCTAAGTCAGTCTGACTGAAGCTGCCACTCATTTATATGCTCGTGCTGTCAGGGAGGACCTGGGAAGTACAAGGGTTGCTTTCCCTAGGTCTGTACTAGCTTGTCATGGTACATGATGACTGAAATCAGGCGCCTGAAGCTCATCGTGCTTGCTAAGACACAGGCATTATCAAAAACTATGTTAGTAAATTTTGGAGTCTCTTTGACCCGAATAACCAGAAGGAAAATGTTACTAGCCTCTTGCACCCTGACTTATCACAAGGCTGGGATTTTTCATACTTCAGCTCTGAGTGCAATGAGTCTTTTCCTGATAACCCTGCCTATACCGCTGCATCCCGTTCGGTGCCCTTCCCACCAGGCCTTATGTTATTCTCTATCCCTGTGCTCTCTGTTCCTCATAGCACTGCACTGATTTGCTTGTTTGATTTGGTTTCTTATTGTCTCTCTTACCCACTGGACCTTAAGGCCATGAGGTTGGTTTCATTCACCTCTTCATATTTATTTTCTAGCACAGTGACTGAAACATCACAAACAATGACAATGACTAAACGAATGAATGAACAGATGAACATGACATGCTCATCCTAGCTTAGTTTACCGGCTTATTGCTTTCACCATAAGAACTCATTTATTCATCTCTAAGGAACATGGAGATTTACTAATTTACAGCAGTGCAATTATTTGTACTGAGCTTTCTTGCCTATAAAAGACTAAATCATATTCAGTGTAAATTAACTAAAAGTTGAAGGCTAAACTATGTCTTAACACAAAAAGGCAGTTATAAAAGTAAATATCATTATACTTAATCATAAAGTTTGTAAACGACATAAAACCAACAGTATTTCATTAATGTCAACTTATGTCATTATCTTTAGGTTTGTGGATTTTTTTCTAGGAATACAATCAGGTAAAGAAAAGATAAGATCACTTTTTAGATAAAATTTTAATAGGGTAAAAATAGACTTAATACAAAAGTCATCCACCTGGATCCTTTCATTGTCCCAATCATTACTACTGTGATTTGAATTTAAATCCATTATTTGCTATTATGTCATTACTTTTCTTATTGAGACAGACTTTTACTCTTGTTGCCCAGGCTGGAGTGCAGTGGTGCAATCTCGGCTCACTGCAACCTCCACCTCCCAGGTTCAGGCAAATTTCCTGCCTCAGCCTCCAAGTAACTGGGATTACAGGCACACGCCACCATGCCTATCTAATTTTTGTATTTTTAGTAGAGATGGGTTTTCACCCTGTTGGCCAGGCTGGTCTTGAACTCCTGACCTCAGATGGTCTGCCTGCCTCAGCCTCCCAAAGTGTTGGGATTACAGGTGTGAGCAACCGTGCTTAGCCTTATATCATTACTTTCTGAAGTATTTTCTTCCACTCTGTTCCAAAACCCAATCTTCTTCTGATCACTTGAGTATTTACTAAACATTCACTTATTTATTCAATGAAAATTTACTGGATGCCATGCGTGTCAGACACCGGGAATGATACTGCTCCCCACCCTCCAACTCCCACAAAAAAAAAAAAACCCATCATGGGAGAAATGAATATTAACTATGTTATGCCAATTGCTTTCTGAGTCCAGGGCCTCTTTATTTCATACTTACAGAATTGTGAATCACAAAATGTTAAAATATGAAGGGATTTTCAATTTTAGAAAAACAAGAAGGTCTAAGAGATTGTTTGATTTGCTGAAAGTTACAGAGCTATTTCATGGGGAGCCGGGACTTGGCTCCAGGCCTCTTAACCTGTTTGCCACCCACACCCTTTTCTCAGCCTTATTTTCATTCTTCATTTGAGCTGCTTTTCCTTCATTTTCTCTGCAGCCATTCATTCAACAAATATTTATGCCCTAGGAAGTGCATATTTATTGTCTTCTCCACATCTGTTCATACACCTTGTAGTTTTTACTTCAGTTCATGTAATCACTTGCTACACCTTAGGCAGGTTAGAAACCTCCAAGTTATTTTATTATTATTATTTATTTATTTATTTATTTATTTATTTTTGAGACAGAGTTTCACTTTTGTCACCCAGGCTAGAGTGCAATGGCATGATCTCAGCTGCCTGCAACCTCCACCTTCCTGGTTCAGGTGATTCTCCTGCCTCAGCCTCCCAAGTAGCTGAGATTACAAGCTCCTGTCACCATGCCCAGCTAATTTTTTGTATTTTTAGTAGAGACAGGGTTTCACCATGTTGGCCACACTGGTCTTGAACTCCTGACCTCAGGTGATACACTCGCTTGGGCCTCCCAAAGTGCTGGGATTACAGGCGTGAGCCACCACACCCGGCCAAAAAACTCCAAGTTATTTTTAACTCCTCTCTCCCCTAACTCCTCACACTCAATAAGCACACAGATTCTGTTGATACCAGTTGCTAGATGTTTCTGGAATCCAGACTTCGTTGTTTATGCCTTTTAATGTCTCCCTGGTTGAGGTCCCATTATATCTTGCCTGCTGTTGCAATAGCCTTCAAGCTAGTTTCCATGGCTCCCAATCGTGTTTTAAATTCTCTACTACTGCTAGACTGAGCAACCTTTCAGAAGAAAAAGGAGGAGGAGGAAAAGGGAAACTTAATTGTGTAAAAGGACAAGAGAGTAACAGATTTATAATTTACTGTTTCATAAAGGAAAAGGTTAAAAAACAAAAACCATTAAAAATAACACAAACAATGTGCTGAGGAGGAGGTAGCCTAGAAGCTTCCTTTTCTAGGTAAAGGCGGGGAGCAGTGTGCATTCCTTAATGTGTTCTGATAGCCATGTGTCACTACGCACTTCTTTATGTCTTTACATCTCCTCCTGTTGCATTCTAAAGCATTTTTATAGTATGCAGTTTTGCCTAATAAAACATTTTCATAGCAAAAAAAAAAAAACAAGAAAACAGATGTGGTAGCTCACGCCTGTAATCCCAGCACTTTGGGAGGCCAAGGAGGGCAGATCACGAGGTCAAGAGATCGAGATCATCCTGACCAACATGGTGAAACCCTATCTCTACTAAAAATACAAAAATTAGCTGGATTTGGTGGTGCGCGCCTGTAGTCCCAGCTACTCAGGAGGCTGAGGCAGGAGAATCATTTGAACCTGGGAGGCAGAGGTTGCAGTAAGCCGAGATTGCATCACTGCACTCCAGCCTGGGTGACAGAGTGAGACTTCTCAAAAAAATAAAAAGTAAATAAATAGAAAATAACACAAACTTTATCTAGAAATTAAAAGCCTTTGTCAATGTGGCTCTCTCTAAATTTCCCTTTCCATCTCCTCTGATCCCTGGCATCTTTGGATTATTGTTTGTAGACTCCTTCATGTCCTTTTACATCTCCATGCTCCAGTACATATTTCTTCATTCTTCCTGGAATGTGCTTCTCCTGACTTCTGCACAAATGCTTCCCTTTCTGTGTCACAACTGTGGCATTCACACATTGCATGGTCATTGTCATTGTCAATACATTGTCAATGTATTCCCTTCAGACATCCAGAGTTCCCTGTCATTGTCAATACATTCCCTTCAGACATCCAGAGTTCTGCCTCTTAGTCACCATTGGACATCCACAGCACAGTGCCTGGCACATAGCAGGTGCTTGTTAAGTGATTACTCTTTGAAGAGTGACAGGTAAACAGATAAATATACAAACTGTTATTAAAGTGGATTTGTTACTAATATACCACGGAAGCCCAGAAGACTCCCCTGACCCTTGTCAGCAATTCTTGCATGTGAACAGTTTGTACGCTGACATCTGCTGGTAGCCGGTAGGTTAGGGCAGTCCTCTGCATCATTTTACTGTAACTTCATTCAGTTTGAACATTTGCAACCCCCTTTGACTTTATCTCTAATAGCGGAGTCAGAGACAGCCAAGAGAAGGTGAAACCAAGAGACACTGGCTGTGGTGACTCTCCCTTACTTGTTCTGGAATTTCTCTTTGGGAGAAAGTTTAATACAATAGGGGCATCTTTGGGGTGGGGCTGATTTAGGGCTTTTAATTTTTGTTCTACTGCAATCTACATGGCATTTACTATTTTATGTTTTCTTTTTTCTTTTCTATTTTATTTTTGTGTGTGTGTTTGTGTGTGGTTTTTTGTTTTTTTGGTTTTTTGGTTTTTTTTGAGACAAAGTCTGGCCTATTGCCCAGGCTGGAGTGCAGTGGTGCGATCTCGGCTCCCTATAACCTTGACCTCCTTGTACTTAAGCGACCCGCCCACCTCAGCCTCCTGAGTAGCTAGGACCACAGGCACGTGGCACCACATTTGGCTAATTTTTGTATTTTTGGTAAAGACAGGGCTTGCCATGTTGTCCTGGTTGGTCTAGAACTCCCAGACTCAAGCAATCCTCCAACCTCAGCCTCCCAAAGTGTTAGGATTACAGGTGTGAGCCACTCACTGGTCTTCTGTGTTTTCTTTGATGGGTAATATGTTTTCAATAGAATTTCCAGGGGACTATGAGACATTATTACTCTTGGCTTTTAGAGCACTCTGTGAGTCTCAGATACTCTGTAAGGCATTTCCAGTGGAGAATGTATCACCTCTCTTATGTCTGGTTTCCCCCTGCACCATGCTATACTTTTCCACTTTCTCTTCTTGCAGGGATTGTTTCCATTGCCACCCTAACTGTGCTGGCCTATGAACGTTACATTCGCGTGGTCCATGCCAGAGTGATCAATTTTTCCTGGGCCTGGAGGGCCATTACCTACATCTGGCTCTACTCACTGGCATGGGCAGGAGCGCCTCTCCTGGGCTGGAACAGGTACATCCTGGACGTACATGGACTAGGCTGCACTGTGGACTGGAAATCCAAGGATGCCAACGATTCCTCCTTTGTGCTTTTCTTATTTCTTGGCTGCCTGGTGGTGCCCCTGGGCGTCATAGCCCATTGCTATGGCCATATTCTGTATTCCATTCGAATGGTGAGTTGAAGACTACAGATTCCCCCTCCCAAACCACATCCAGGGTAGAAAATTTTGTGTGGAAAATAATGAAAGTCTTCCTACATCATCAGTCGTTGCCCAGAGGTGGGGCAGTTCTAGGGGACTTCCCATTTGGTCTAATTTTATGCTGAGTCACTCTCTGGAAAGATCAATGAGGAATAGCATGTATTCTCTCTATATCTCTCTCTCAGCCAAAAAAGGAAGGAAAAAGCTTGTGACTGACAAAATCAGCAACCAAAAAGCCCTACATTATCCAACACTCTTAAAATTTCAGAATTTCAAAAAGAGAATTCCATACTTCCTGTAACTGTATTTATTCAAAGGTCACATGAATTTGACTAAAGAACAGCACAGATGTTTTGTTTGGCAATCACACCAGGGTCATAAAGGATAAGAACTGACCACAAACCATTTCATGTTGGCTGCCAACAAGAACTTGCTAGTTTGAACTCAAACCAAGTGTGGAGCAGGGTCGGTTTCCCAGTCTCCTTCCTCATTCACGGACTCCTCCGACTCTGTTCTCTGCTTCCGTCACAACTCTCTAGTCTCTTGCTCACTTGATCAAATCCCTCTAACTTTCACCTTTGTTTTAAATCATACTTAGCTGCATGCATCACTTTAAATCATTTGTTTCTACTTTCTTTACACGTGTCTATTTTGTTAAAGAAAAAATCCCTAGATCAGTTCAGTCATCTATTTTCTCCATGCCTATAGTCAAACTGAAAAGAGGAGCTGGAAAAAAACAAATAAAAATCCCCCCAAAAACCACATCTGTCTACACTTAGATGTCCTCTCAGCCTTGTCTAGCAACCTCTTTATCCCTGTATGTGTGGTCTACTGTCTCCACACTGTGACTGTTACAGATCCTCATTTCTCATTTTAATCTCTCGCCCTACTGTCTCCTCTCATTCTGATCAAATAAGCATGCTTCTGAATTATTGGCAAAATAAAACCATTATCAAGGGCTCCTTTAACTCCTTGCCTCTGTTTACACAAACCACTGATTCTTTTAGACCTCTCTCTTCAGTTACAGGGTGACAGGAGAGGTCTCCCAGGACCAACCCGATTCTGTATTCTCATTGCTCCCCCAGCCCATTCCTTGCCCCAGAGATCCCTCTTAATAATTTTCTCTTTCCCTTAATAATTTTCACTTTCACACTCTCCCTTACCACCTGCCCTTTCCCTTTAGCATGTCATTAGGCTATGCATATATATATATATATTTTTTTTAAAGCACAATCTACTCTTAGCTCCCTCTTGCTCCCTCTAGCTATCACTTTATTTTTCTCCTTTTTGTCACTGCTAAGTCAAAGAACCATTGGTGACTCTTGGTGCCACATCCTCAGTAAGCATTCATTTACCCAATATTTACTGAGCATACAAATGTGCCAATTTCTTACTGTTATAGACTGAATGTCTGTGTCTTTCTCACATTCCTGTGTGGAAGCTCTAACCACCAATGTGACAGTGTTTGGGGATGGGGCCTTGGGAGGTAATTAGGGTCAGAGGAGGTCATGAGGATGGGGCTCTGGTCTGTTGGGATTAGGGAATTAGTGTCCTTATAAGGAGAGACACGGCCCAGCACGGTGGCTCATGCCTGTAATCCCAGCACTTTGGGAGGCTGAGGTGGGTGGATCACAAGGTCATGAGTTCAAGACCAGCCTGGCCAAGATGGTGAAACCCCATCTCTACTAAAAATACAAAAATTAGCCAGGCGTGGTGTCAAGTGCCCCTAATCCCAGCCACTCAGGAGGCTGAGGCAGGGAATTGCTTGAACCCGGGAGGCAGAGGTTACAGTGAGCTGAGAAGCTGAGATCATGCCACAGCACCCAGCCTATGCTACGGAGCAAGACTCCGTCACACACACACACACACACACACACACACACACACACACACACACACACCAGAAAGCTTGCTCTCTCTCTCTCCCTCTCTGTCTTCCCTCATGTGCATAAAGAAGAGATCACAGAAGCACACAGTGAGATAATGGCCAAGAGAAGAGGCCTCAGAATGATAACTACCTTGCCAGATACTTGACCTGGGACTTCCCAGCCTCCAAACTGTGAGAAATAAATTTCTGTTGTAGTTCAGGGAGTTCATAGTTTAGTAAGTTTATCTAGCATTTATTCCTCAACTTAAGGCAAACTGGTGACTTTTTCCTCTACCGCACTGCCAATCATACAGCCCTCATTTAAGGTCACTGATGAGCTCCCACGTATGTTATCCCATGGGCACAGTTTTAGTCCTTTCTAGCATCTTCAGCATTTGAGACTATTGACAACCTCTACTTTCTTGTGATGTTCTCCTGCCATTGATTCTAGGGCCCCTTTCTCTGCTGTCTTTGTTGCTGACTCTCTGGTCCCATCTTCTTATCTCTCCCAGGGGCTTCTCTTCCTTTGGCCTCCCCCGCATCCTGTGTTCAGCTCTCGTCCCATGCTATACACTGGTCTTGGGTGGTCTTTCATACTGCCAGAATTTCTCCTTCTGACATAAGCCTGATAACTTTCACATCTCCATCTCCAGTTCACGTCTCTCTTCTGGCCTCTAACAGATCCTCGTAGTCAATTGCCTATTGAATACCTGTACTTGGATGGTCCACAGACTCATCAAATTTAACAAATGTAAAGATGAATTTGTCATATTTTCCCTAAAATTCTCTATGCCTCCATTTGCTTTCTCATCGAATAGTCATCATTGCT
The DNA here is from genome assembly GCA_963573385.1 of Cacajao melanocephalus. Lineage (NCBI taxonomy): Eukaryota > Metazoa > Chordata > Mammalia > Primates > Pitheciidae > Cacajao > Cacajao melanocephalus. The sequence goes on along the minus strand of CAUYLG010021134.1, from coordinate 153,571 downwards.
AGCTAGCTTCCAAGACCAGAAATTAGGGAGTAATCTTTGACTATGCGTCATCTGTGTTTCCCCCAACACCCAACTATTGATCAATTCTTATCCATGCCACTTAAATCTTCCCTCCTTCCTTCCTCCCTCCCTCCCTTCCTTCCTTTCTTCCTTCCTTTCTTCCCTCCTTTCTTTCTCCCTTCCTTTCTTTCTTTCTCTTTTCCTTCCTTCCTTCCTTCCATCCTTCCTTCCTTCCCTTCCTTCCCTTCCTTCCCTTCCTTCCTTCCTTCCTTTCACTCTTGTTGCCCAGGTTGGAGTGCAATGGCACGATATCAGCTTACTGCAGCCTCCGCCTCCCAGCTTCAAGTAATTCTCCTGCCTCAGCCTCCTGAGTAGCTGGGATTACAGGTGCCACACCCAGCTAATTCAAAAAATATTTTTAGTAGAGATGGGGTTTCACCATGTTGGCCAGGCTGGTTTCGAACTCCCGACCTTAGGTGATCCACCCACCTTGGCCTCCCAAAGCACTGGGATTACAGGTGTGAGCCACTGCGCCCGGCCTATATTTTTCAGTATATCCATTTTTCCCTCTCTTACTGCCACATACTGTATTCAAAAAAGCTGTAGTTCTCCTTTAAAAAAATTTTCCTTTCCTCTAATCCATTCTTTGTACATTGCCACTAGAGTAATTGTTCTCAAGTATTATCTTCAGAAGTTCCACTGTCTTTGTGATTAAAAATAAAGCCCCTGGATGTGGCTGGCAGGTTCCGTGTGGCCTCTCCTGTCTACCTGTCCAGCCTCATTTCTTGACACTCCCCTCCTCTTGCCACCTCAGGCTCCAGCCAATGGTTATATTTCTTGTTTTCAGAAACTGACTTGTTATTTAGCCTCTTGTTTTAGCACACTTCCTTTCTCTGGAACATTCTGTCTCTCCCCCTCACTTGACCGATTCCTCCTTTCCTCACAAGGCTAACAGCAGGATTTTCCTGTTCTAAGCCACCCTCAGAACCGGTCCCCAGAACGGGTTACCCATCCTGTGTACTACCTACCGCATCCTCTCTGCTTACCTCCCTCATGGCTTGTACCCACTCTGTGTGCATCACCCTCACCAAACAGCGAATTTCTCAAGAGCAGAGACTGGGTCTTACGTATTTTTTCACCTGTAGCTGAACAGTGTCTTCATATAGTAGGTGATCAGTGACTATTTTTGGAATGAGTTACAAGCAGAGGGCATAGAAAGGGGAAGACAGGAGAAGGGGTGAAAGTGTGAAGAGATTTGACTTTAGATTGCACAATCTAAAATGCTACTTTAATTTGTGTAGCACTGGTAATTTAGGTAATTTGCTACTACCTACGTAAACAGAGAGCTCACTGCAAGTAGTTTGCCTCCGTTTCCTTATTCAGAGAGGGGTGTGTCATAACAACAACGGAGATATAGCTACTCAATTGAGAATGAAGATTCACAGTGAAATTCTTTGAAAATCTACAGATGTCTTGGATTAATGAGCACTAGGCATCAGCCATTTATACAGCCGGAGAACATTTTAACAGATAATTCTGAAGAATTTGTTTTAGGTGGTTCATTCTTTAAGACACATTTGTGCATGGGCCCTTGCTTTATCCATAGCAATTTTGAAAACTATCCTCAAATGATTGAATAAAGAGGTGAGACATGAAATAGAGTTTTTTATTTGAAAAATATTTAATGAGCAGAATGAAGGAATAGAGAGTAATGAAACAGAGGCCTGAAAGAGATGAGTAAAAAATAATCACAAATAACTTCACATATATAAACCCAAATAATCTAAAACATTCGTCAAGATCTTCTCCTTATGACAAAAAGGAACTGGGGAAATACAGGCCAACATTTATTTAATTTCTCCAGAATGCATGTAATTCCAAGATGGGTAAGTGAGAGTTCTGCCTTGATAAATGGTGAGAGGGTATAAAGACTGACTTGCCCAGAAAATGGCACAGATAAAACCACTGGACCTATATACTGGAAGTTGGGGGCAGTAACTGAGATGTGGTTATGTCACTTGTTCATTGAAACTCTGAAGAGTCAATAACGACAATTCCAATATCCTATAATATCATAAATGGACATATGCATATGAGTGTGTTAGTTTCATATCTAGTTCAAATATAAATAAGTATTTAACCTCAAAAACAACCCCACAAAGTCATACATGTGAAAATGGAACTCGAGTTCTGTTAATTCTAATAGGTGTTCTTGTTTTGACCTCCTTTCTTCTTTACTCTTAGGGGGTTATTGACTTGCTCAATATCACAGAGCAAAAGTGGTGAATCTGGGATATGAACTTAGATCTTCTAATTCCAAATCTAGAGGTTTTATCAAAACCCCACAGCCTTCGTGTAAACTCTAGGGAGGCTTCCCCAAAGTGATGTTTTGAAAATAGAATAATATTCTATCACATTTAATAAAACGGTTTGTTTTAAAATAGAATTGTACACACATAATAGTGGTAATTAGGTTGGTGCAAAAGTAATTGAGGTTTTTGCCATTAAAGGTAAACCTTTAAAGGTAACCTTATTTAAAGGTAAATTATTTACCTTTCTGCACACCAAAAATCTGTTCCTAAATAAAAATAATTATCTCTGAATATTGTAATAAATCATACTAATTTTACTACAAAATTACAAATACTTTATATATTGATTTTTAAAGTAATTGGCATACTGGTAAAGGTATATCATTAACCTTTAAATAAAGTTAGCTTCAAAGGTTTGCCTTTAATGGCAAAAACCACAATTACTTTTGCACTAACCTAATACCAGAAATTTAATACCCACTCTTCCCCACACATATTCTCTCTAGCCTAAAAAAGTCAACCACTTAAATTTTTCCTATTTCTCTCTATTCTTTGTCAATCTGAATGCATGATTTTGTTAAGAATATACTTTCTTAAGTATAATTTTGGATATTGTTAATTTATGAATTTTAATTAAAATATATTTCTAAATAAACACATATTCTAAATGATTTCTTTGGAAAGAACTAAAAGATACACTTAGAGTTCATTGAAATGCAGTAAATTTCCCAGCATGAAGTAATCCATACTAAGTATCAGCAGTATGCCAACTACTTAAAAAAATCAATATATAAAGTATTTGTATTTTTGTAGTAAAATTCAATGTAACTTATTACAATGTTCAGAGATAACTATTTTTATTTAGGAATATATTTTTGGTGTGCAGCAATATTCTTTGCTTTTGTATTATTATAACACTTATAATAATAATAGGAGAAACAGCAAAAAGAAACTCAAAGAACTTTCAGATTGTGCATTATTACTCCTCCATACCTTTAATGGGAACAAACTGGGAGCAGAGAGGCCGATTTTATAGAGGAAGGAGGCTCCTGGAGTTTCACCAAGTGCTATTCTCTGCAAGTGAGCCCCTGCTGAAACCAATCACAAACAAATTCCTCCTGAAATTCTACTTTACAGTCATTAGCAGTGAATTGAAAACCTGGTTTCCAGTAGGCATTCATTTGGGGATTAAGTTCTCATCAAGACCAGCTGCAGGCTTCATCATGCAGAACTCCTGACATGACATGGGTATGCAGTCTGATTTGAGAACTTGAGGATTAACACAGGATCATGGGGAAATTGCTTTCATTTCATCGTAACTCTTAACTCTTTCAGGCTATCTTTTAGAGGCTTCAAGATCTAGGCAAAATAATTCATTTTATTCTTACTAAGTAAATTAGGGAACATTTAAAACCACTGAAGGATGTAAGAGGCTATGTAGTTCAACCACTGTGTGTTGTAAGTGGGGACACTGGGGCCCCACAAGGTTGAAGCTGGACTCAGCGACAAGTCTCAAATCAGAAGTCAGCCTCCCAGGGTCCCATTCAGCTCTTTCCATTTAGATGGGGCCAAGAATGGTCTCTGAATATCTGTTATAAAAACAACAAGAGGAAACCATTCTTTTATTTTTTAAAGCCTTTCCTTTCTTTCTCCTTTCTGTAGCTTCGTTGTGTGGAAGATCTTCAGACAATTCAAGTGATCAAGATTTTAAAATATGAAAAGAAACTGGCCAAAATGTGTTTTTTAATGATATTGACCTTCCTGGTCTGTTGGATGCCTTATATCGTCATCTGCTTCTTGGTGGTTAATGGGCACGGTCACCTGGTCACTCCAACAATATCTGTTGTTGCGTATCTCTTTGCTAAATCGAACACTGTATATAATCCAGTGATTTATGTCTTCATGATCAGAAAGGTAAGCTTTGCAATTAACTGATTGTTTTCACCCTGGATATAGAGTTGGAAACTGTGTGATACTTTTATAGAGGTGATGCAGAGCTGCTTCAATTAAAAAAAAAAGACCAAATCAAGAATTTTGTAGGAATGTAAAGGGATCAGGGAGAAATGTAGAATATTTCCAAACAAAATAATGACAATTCTAAGAACTACCAATAGAGATTCGCACTTGTTAGGTAAAATTCTATTAAAATTAATATTTAATTCATCAGAACATATCCTGTGCCTTAATAATAACAGCTACAACATTAATAATACATTTAAAATTCTTACTGTACCAAGCAAGTTACAAGCAAGTCACAAACAAGTTACAAGCAAGTTTACAAAACTCCACAAAAGAGACACTAATATTATTTCTTGTTTTATTTATGGGTTATGAATAGGTTCAGAGAAGTTCGATAACTTGCCTAATCCAGGAAGTACTGGTGCCAGGATTTGAGCCTAGTTTGCTCAAATCCACAAATACAGTGCTTATAACTCCTCACTTGGGGTTATAGATACTTGTAACGGTTGGTCTGGGTTATTATTCACATGCCACAGCAAATGTTCAGCCTAAATTAATTTGGTTCAAGAAACTTCCTGGGCCAGGTGTGGTGGCTCACACCAGTAATCCCAGCACTTTGGGATGCTGAGGCAGAAGGATTGCTTAAGCTAAGAGTTCAAGACCAACCTGGGTAACATAATGAGACGCCCCACTCTCAAAAAAAAAAATTAGCTGGGCATGATGGCATGTGCCTATAGTCCCAGCTACTCAGGAGCCTGAGGTGAGAGGATCTCTTGAGCCAGGAGGTCAAGGCTGCAGTGAGCCATGATTGGACCACTGCACTCCAGCCTGGGCGACAGAGCGAGACCCTGCTCAAAAAAGAGCAACTTCCTTATCCTCTGTTTCTGTAGTCGAAAGGTTCTGACTTGATGGCTATGAGTCATTGCTAGGAGAGCCCACAGAATGATGAATATAAAGCTGAGCCCTCTAAGTTTCAGAGAATTTAAAAGTTAAGGATAATGCTTAATTACTCCATTGGAATTTTAAAATAACAGGTCATAATAATAACAGCAGTAATAATCGCTGTGACTTCCAATGCTCAACAAGGTGAGTGCTAAATCTCCCTGCCTCTTCTTTTGCCTTTCCTTTTCTTTGAATATTGTTGGCTTACACTCTCCATAAACTCACTTTCCTGTCTCTTAATCTCCTCTCACTGACAGTATTTCTTTCCCTTTCTTGTTGCTTTCAACGGTTCTATTTCCTTTGATCCAGAGATTTTAAACTTGGAGTCCATGGGACCTAACCATTCCTTGAGTTGGCCTCAGAAGAGCCACTGAAACCCTAGAAATAGTTTATAACTTTTTTTTAGTATGCACATATATGAATTTTTCTAGTGAGATATATTATAACTTCAATTAATTTCCTATCAGAGAATAAGATATTTTAGGGGCCACCATCTCAACAGGCAAATTTAAAATACATTCACTAACAATTATTTGCTGCGCTTTTTCTCTCAGCCAATGGGCTAAAAATCAATGCTTCTAGAACTTTAATATGCATATCCCACACCTGGAAATCTTGTAAGAAATGAATATTCTCCTTCAGTATGTATGGTTGCTCAATATTCTGCATGTCTAACAAGCTCCCACACGGTCCTGATGTTTCTGGTTGCTAAGGGCATACTTTAAACAGGAAGTCTAAAAGATACACACAAAAACAAATAAATAAAAACAATGGTCCTTATCTTCAAAAAGCTTACTATTTACATGGAAAAACATTTTTTGGCATACATACTCTATTTAACCTTTATAATAATGTATCTTTAACACTTAACCAAACAATGGTGTAGTGAATAAAGTCTCAAACAAATAAATATTTTTATTTTTTAAATTTTTGAATCAAATGGAAAAAGCAAATATTTTTAAATGTGAGTATAAACTAAATGCTAACTTGTATAAGATTGGGCCTCAAAGAAGGCAGATTATCAGGCAATGTTTTCTATAAAACAAAACAAAACACAAACACAAACAAAAAAGACAGAAATCAATGGAGCTATTTATTATATTCTTACTTGATATTTCCTGATCTGAGAACGTCCATATATTCAACATTTATTTCGCTCTAAATAATGGAGATAACACTTACATTAACTTTTGATTCATGTTTTACTGGTCATGACGGACTGACAACTATAACAAGCAACTCCACCATTTCACTGAATTCATATGGAGTTTATTGCTCATTCAGGTCACAGTTCACGGTCTAATAATACACTGGGTGGAGGAGATGGGCTCTGTCCCGTGCAGTCATTTAGGAATCTAGGTTCCTTCCATCGTATGATATTATGATCGTTACACACTGGCCTCCCAGGTTCTTGTAGAGAGGAATAGCAGAGAGGAGAAGCCAATAGGAAGCCAAGAAGTATTATTCAGATTATGTATGTTGATGACATTAGTACTGTCTGCCGTAGTATTTTTTCCCCAATTGATTAGGAATTTAGATAGAAAAAAAAATTCTTCACCTAATGAAGGGAAGATTAGCAAGTACAACAGCCTGTCAACTCTGCCAGGAAGAGCCTTGTCTGTTTTGGTTGCTTATACTATCTCTAATTATAGCACAATGGCTGTCACCTAGTAGATGCCCACTGAATATTTGTGGACTGACTTAATGTTCAAAAATCTCTTAAATAAATAGTTCTACTTGTCATCATAGTGTGTGCAGATTGAAGCTTGGAAGATTACAAGGTATTGAAATGGTCCTACATGGTCTGGTTAATAAGAAGTCAGAATAAATAAAAGACATTGGTCAGGCACGATGGCTCATGCCTGTAATCCTAGCACTTTGGGAGGCTGAGGGTAGTGGATCACGAGGTCAGGAGTTCGAGAACAGCCTGGCCAATATGGTTAAACCCCATCTCTATTAAAAATACAAAAAATTAGCTGGGCGTGGTGGTGTGCACCTGTAGTCCCAACTGCTTGGGAGGCTGAGGCAGGAGAATTGCTTGAACCTGGGAGGCAGATGTTGCAGTGAGCCAAGATTGTGCCACTGCATTCCAGCCTGGGCAACAGAGCAAGACTTCATCTCAAAAAAAAAAAAAGAAAAGATATAAAGCTCCGGGGTGATTTAGGTAGATCTGAGCATGACCACATAACCCCACATCCACACCTGCTAACAAGCAAAAAAACAACTCAAATTCAGCTCAGCTGATTTCCTTGAATGCTAATCCAAATTAGTGCTCCACTTTTACTTAATATTCAACTTTATTTTTTCTCTGCCCAGTTTCGAAGATCCCTTTTGCAGCTCCTATGTCTCCGAATGCTGAGGTGCCAGCAGCCTGCTAAAGACCTACCAACAGCTGGGAGTGAAATGCAGATCAGACCCATTGTGATGTCACAGAAAGATGGGGACAGGCCAAAGAAAAAAGTGACTTTCAACTCTTCTTCCATCATTTTTATCATCACCAGTGATGAATCACTGTCAGTTGATGACAGTGACAAAACCAATGGGTCCAAAGTTGATGTAATCCAAGTTCGTCCTTTGTAGGAACAAAGAATGACAATGAAAGATGGGGCCTTATATTGGATGCCGCTTTTAGACTTCCACCATAAGAAGTGTTCTGGAATCCCCATTCTATGTAATATCAACAGAATTTTGTGGCCCAGCAGGAAATCCGAATTGCCCATGTGCTCTTGGCCCTCAGGAAGAGGTTGAACAAAAATAAATTCTTTTAATTCAACGGGTGCTTTACATAATGAAAAACCACTTGTGGCACATAGTGGGCATCTAGCATCATCATCTTCTAATGTGTTGGAGATTTTCATTTCAAATATATTTTTTAAATTACTATATTTTCCAAAACATGTAATACATTTTTCTTGAAAATACCTTACTGTAAAAATAACTGTCACATACCCATGTGTGAAGTAGCTAGAACATACTGAATTTTTTTTGTACTGTTGGGCTGTATTCATTGTCATGTCCTATGTCTGATCAAATGATCAAGGAGATAATTCTAGAATGAAAAAGAAAATTCTCTTATTGGAAACAAGAGACGTTTTGTAGATATAGTATGACAAGCAGGAGTTTCAGAGACAACTTTGAATCCTCATCAGCCTGGAGCCCAGCACCAGAGGAATCTATGTGGCAAACTCCCATGGATTTGCTTCCCACAATTTGCTGCTCCTACAGACTCAAAGCTCTTTTTCTGTGTTTTGTTGTTTCTCTAGAAATTTACTGTTCTTTGTTGATGCTATATAAGCCAGGGAGTTCTAGGAAGCCAGCTCTTTGAGATTTACTCATTCCCCTGTATTTTCGCCTGTATTGCCCACATATATATAATATAAATACCTGCTAATACACTTATGCTTGTTTTTCTCTTGTTAGTCTGTCTTTTGTTATAGGGCCCCCGGCCAAGGAACCTAAAGTAGGTATAAGGAAAAATTGTTATTTTTTTCCCTACAAACTAAACATGGATTATTAGAACTCAAGGAGTTCACTGACAATATAGAAAAGAAACACTGAATCATTTTATTTTATTGCCCAGTTTTTACTTCTTAGATGAATCTAGTGTTGCATCTTCATAATTAATCATGTTTGAAGGACTTCTAAGTGACTTAGCAGCCTGCTAAAGAAGGAAGAACCAAAGAAAAGTTTTCACTAAATGTGCTTTTAGAAATTGAGCATATTGCTGGTTCTGCCACAGTATGTAGTCCAAAAATAAATTACCAAATTACTTCTAAGGGTCTGAAGTGGAATAAAATAATGGCTTTGTATTTCTGTGAAAGTTGTCTCCCGTTGTTTCCTTTCCACTCTCTTGCATATGTAGACATTTAATTTATGAATAAAACCCTTTCCTGTCCCTTACTCAGTATGATATTAATAGCCTTTTTCTTATCTCTACAGGATAATTCTGGGCTGGCAATGGTGGCTCACACCCCTCATTCCTGCATTTTGGGAGGCTGAGTTGGGCAGATTACATGAGGCCAGGAGTTTGAGACCAGCCTGGGCAGCATGGCAAGACCCTGTCTCTACTGAAAAATAGCAAAAAGTTAGCTGGGCATGGTAGCCCCAGCTACTTCAGAGACTGAGGTGGGAGGATTGCTTGAGCCTGGGAGGCAGAGATTGCAGTGAACCAAGATCATGCCACTGCATTACAGCCTGGACAACAGAGTGAGACGTGATCGCTAAGTAAATAAATAAATAAATAAATAGAGATGATAGATAGATAGATGTAGATAGAGGATGGATGGATGGATAGATAGATATATAGATAGATAGGTAGTAATAGTGGTACTTGAAGATGGGAAAATAAGTTCATTTTGTAAGTCTCTGGAACTCCCCTGAATTCCTGATGTACATTTCTGGTTTTATTTAGTAAGTCTGAGCCTTGTGGTTAGATAAGTTCTATTCAGGTGACAAAAAGTGCAACTAACATGCTAGGCAAGTTGTGATTTTTAGTCTCAGGTGTTGAGTACATCCTGTTGTGAGTTCTATTGTGTCTTTTTAAAGAAAAGGCATGATTACTGCCTTCCCTGAGGCATCTTGGGCCTTACTTTTTTGAGAAGTGAAAGATCTTAGTCACTGCACTTTTATAGTGAGAATGACTCAACCTGAGTGTTCATAATGTAGGGAAGGTGCATGTTTCAACTTTTAAAATGTGGCGGGCTCCCCGCCAGTAATTGCAATTAACATACAGAGAAATTCTACGTTAAGTTTAATTATAAGCAGACCACTATCTTCCATTAATGAATCAAATATGGCAAATATAAATTTTTTTTTATGCTTAATTTTGGTCACAGAGAAAGAAATCAAGCATTTGCTACCTCAAACCTTTCTATCACCTGCTACTGAGATTGGAAGTTTGTTCTAGGGAGCCCATGGCCTTTGCAGGGAAACATGTTTTGTATTCCAGAAGTGAGCTATCCAGTTCCATGGTCTTCTCACGTAGTCGAGAGGTCGACGTAACATGAAGTGCATAAGTAGGTAGGTACTGCTGATGGCTATCAGTGATCCGAAGAAAAAGAGTCCTTTGTTTATCACCTATAAGACAGCAAGAACTCTCATTTCATTTGTCCAGAGATTAAAATCTGGAAATAGACCTCATTTGTTAACAACAAAGGGGTAAACAATGTCCTCTTTAACCTGAAACAACAATTTAATTGCATGACCACCAGGCCAGGAATTGATAAGGTCAATATAAAATCCGGCACTGGAAGCCTCCCTTCTCCCTCTCTCCCAAGAAACTCACGAATCTAGGTGTTCTGTATGAAAAAGATTTAGCAGCCAGCCATTAAAAAACCTTTGCAGTTTAGAAAAAGAGCTGTGAATTCTTCTGAGTACTACTGTGCTGGGACCACACATAATTCGTTCCTTCTCAGAAGCTTCCCAAAAGTCCCCATGAAAGGAGTGGTGGCCTGGTGGCCTCTGTGACTAAGACTCACCCAAAGACTAAACACAAGCTGTGAACAGTGGCCTGAGGCTCATTCCAGCCTGGGTCAGGTGCATTCCCACAGCATCCTGGCCTATTTCTATCCCCATACTTACTGTCCTGCATTCTAACTGCCTACTGTTCTCCTTTCCCCTTTTAGACTTTCAGCTCCTTAAGGGCAGGGACCCTATAGTATTCACCTTGTATAGATAAATCTTGATTTCTTCCCATCCATTCTCCATATAGACATCTTTCTAAAATCCAGACCTGAGTCTGTTGGCCTCCCTGGGCTCCTTGTTTCTCTCAAGATAATATTCCAGGTGTTTAAAGGCCTGCATGCCTCTCCAGCTGCCCCTCTGACCATTCTCACACACTAGTGTTGCCTTCCAGCTTCACTGAAATCCTGGCCGCTCCCACTCTGATGTGTTGGTCACGTGTCTTCTGCCTTCCCCTTTCCTGGCCCAGTCCTGTTCTTCTCAGGGGCAGTTTATGCCTCTCCAGCGCTACTGTCTCTGTCCCTCACTAGCCTCTGAGCTTTGTGAGAGGTGTGGACTGTGTCATGTTCATCACCATGCCAGCTCAGTGCTATGCACTAAATAAAACTGTTGAATGAAAGACGTTGTAAAATCCCCAGAGTGGAAGACTAGGGAATCAGAATTCCATTTAATGGCATCTCTGGGCCAACTGCCTAATATAGAATGTATTATATAGCATTCCATTGGAATAGGTGGGCCTCCTTCCTTCCTTCCTTCCTTCCTTCCTTCCTTCCTTCCTTCCTTCCTTCCCTCCCTCCCTCCCTCCCTCCTTCCTTCCTTTCTTCCTTCCTATTGAGATGGAGTCTCGCTTTGTTGCCCAGGCTGGTGTGCAATGGTGTGATCTCGGCTCACTGCAACCTCTGTCTCCTGGGTTCAAGCAATTCTCCTGCCTCAGCCTCCCAAGAAGCTGGGATTACTAATTTTTGTATTTTTAGTAGAGACAGAGTTTCACCATATTGGCCAGGCTGGTCTCGAATTCCTGACCTTGTGATCCGCCAGCCTCGGCCTCCCAAAGTGCTGGGATTACAGGTGTGAGCCTCTGTGCCCAGCCTGGAAAAGGTGTTTTAAAAGTGATTCAGTTCTGTCTAATTTTACAAATTAAACTTATGAGAATATTGCACAGAGCAAAAATCAAGAACAGTACACCTTGCTAAAATAAAAAGTTGAGAAATATTAGCATCAGTTTCTTTCTTGAGTTTCCGTCCTTCAAAAGCTCTCTCTCTTTGCCACTTCCTCTAATGTTCAGTAAGCCCTCTTCCCTCTCTCTACTCAGGACTGTTTCTGTTTGTAAGGCAAACATTTGGTGTCTATCTCATCATTTCTGTATTTGCCTGAAATAAACATAATCATAATACCATGACATTTCAACACATCATATTAAAAAAAATAAAATGTAATCTGTTCCAACCTTTTTTTGCCAATGCCAATGCTGCATAGCCTCATGGTATCTTATTCTGGAAAAAGTGACCTGCAGGGAAGTTTAAAAAGTAGTCTTGTGTCTTCTTTAACAGGTAAACAGAAAATTAAAATGAGAAAAAGTCTTAAGTTCAGCCCTTACCATGGTATAAAGAGGGATGAAGGTAGATGGCATAATAGCATGAAGAAATCTCTCCACGTTCTTCTGAAAAATGAACCACTTTGAGTTGACATGTGCTCGCATCTGCAATGTGAGTAAAAAATGCTTTTGAACAAATGCATCTATTTCCTACTGCAGCTTATTATTATCCTTCATTCCCACTCATCGCAATCCCAAACACAAAGTAGTCAAATAAATTTTTGTTTCTGTAATAGTCATTCCCAATTCATTTTAGTAAATGTCAGTCATATAGGATGTTGCCTTGAAAATGTACACCAATTACATGAAACCTGCTGGGGAAGTTTTATTTTGCTTGGGGGTCAAATAGGAACTCTATTTCAGCAAAGGGTTTGTTTAACCAAATCTGCAGGTAGGTAATCTGTAAGCTCAAAGATTTGACTAATTTTCTGTTGCTTCCTGGTTGGTTTGTAATATTGCTTATGGCAACAAGTAAAGCTATGCTGACCTACTCTCTATTTAGGACAGATACTGTGTCATAGCCATCCTGTTTTAAAGGATAAGACAAGATACATTAATAAAGCTTCTAGTATCTTATAGAACGTCCTCCACCACATACGTTGCAATTTCACTCAAGATGAAGTCCAATTTCTTTCTTTCTGTCTTCAGAAGAGATGAAAAGTAGCTGGTCACTCTGCTTTAAATTTGTCTTGTAAATCCTTTCATTTTATTATTTTAAAACTATAATATTGTGAAATCACTTATTGTGAGCTTTTCATGTGACTGGTTCAAAATGGAATTAATGTGTTTTTCTTCAAAGTACTAATTTTCCTGAACATAAATTTCTTTTTGGTATTATGCATTTTTTTTAGTGCATAAGGCTTCAAAGGATAATCAATGCTACTCTAAATCTGCAAGTTATAATGTTATGAGTGAAAAGGCCATTCAACATTTCTTAGATTTTCTAAATATGTTAACACACGTGAAAGTTGTATTTTCATTAAATTAACATATTGTCTACAACATATCGACTAAATGTCTAAGATGTAAGCATGTGAATTATCAGAGGCTTGTTACTTCCTAAATGTCCTTAAAGTGTAGATAGAAATAATGTGTGTGGGTCATTGCCACTGGCCACCGAGTAACAATCCACCCAAGTCTAAGGAATACTCTGTGTATGTGTGTGTGTGTGTGTGTGTGTTCTTGTCTGTACATATTCTTATATAGTACGCATGAGATGGGGGCTGACTCAGAAAAAGAAAAGAACATTTGTTAGAATATCAGTGAACCATCTCATGAGATAAAGCCAAACCTTCTCACTCACCTCTATGTAATTGTACATGGATAGGTCTGAAATCGCATGATCATCTGGGATTCTCAATCTTGAGAATGCAGGAAGACACAAACCTATAAGTAAAATAATACATCTTTCCAAAACCTTGTAAAACATGTGCTGAACTCTACACCGGTCAAATTAAATGGTCTATTCACTACCAAAGCTCTCACTAATTTTTTTAAACTATGAATGACATTCTGTATAACCAACAATCTATGACTGTTGACAATACACATAAAGCATTTCCTGTTGTGATTAAATAAAAATTACAACAAAGTTAATCTATACGATTGTTTCATCTTCGTGCTCTAGTGCCCCAAACCAGCACTGACAGTTCGTTCTGACACATAAACCCTCCATCCACCTCCATCACCATGTGCAAACCAGTCACACCAGTGCTAGGAAGGGAGGAAACAAAATATCTCTGACTCACGAGCATCTGAGAGAGATGACTGGGAAATAACAACAACAAACATGAAAAATTTGTCCTGGAACCCTACAATCTCTTCAGACCCAGGCATCAGTGTTCTACAACTTCCTAAAACACTACAGCAAACATTTACTACGAACTTACTTTATGGCAGGCTTTTTTTCTTTTTAAAACTTTACAGAAATCATTCAGTCTTCACAACTCTGAAGTTGAGAGTATTATCCCCACTTTATAGATGAAAAAGAACTGAGGCTTTAGAAAGATTAAGTGATTTGCTCAAGATCACACAGTTAATAAGTTGGCAAGTCAGGACTTGAAACTGGCTGTAAGTTTAAGGCCAGTTCTCTAGTGGATCCTTCACCTGAAACTAGTGTAAATTTGGAGGGGGCCTTTGAAAGCACATGATGCTGGGAAGCAGGAAGAGGTTATCCAGTTCTTAGGCTATTGTTTGCACCTTCTTTTTTTCTATGTAATATACAAACCCTCTATCCACCTCCATCGTTATTTGCAAACCAATCACACAAGGGCTAGGAAGGAAGGGAGGGAACAAAATGCCTCTGGCTCCTGAGCATCTGGGCGAGATAACTGAGAAATAATGAAAAAAAAGGAAGAAATTTCTGACAGGCACGGTGGCTCACACCTATAATCCCAGCACTTTGGGATGCTGAGGCGGTGGATCACTTGAGGTCAGGAGTTTGAGACCAGCCTGGCCAATATGACAAAACCCTGTCTCTACTAAAAATACAAAAATTAGCCAGGTCTGGTGATGTATGCCTGTAATCCCAGCTGCTCTGGAGGCTGAGGCAGGAGAATTGCTTGAACCCAGGAGGTGGAAGTTGCAGTGAGCTGAGATTGCACCATTGCACTCCAGCCTGGCCAATGGAATGACTCCATCTCAAAAAACAACAACGACAACAAAAACAAAACCAAAAAGAAGAAATTTTCCCTGGAATGCTATGGAATGCTGTAATCTCTTCGGATCCAGGCATTAGGCATATTATGTATATATATATACTATGTACATAATATGTATAATTGTACACATTTAATTTAAATTAATTCCAGAATTATATATAAATACTCAAAAGTTCAATATCTGTAAAATTAATGTATTGGCTGAATCAATTTTAATCAAAAGGCACATGAAATATCAGATGCAATCTTTGATAGGGCAAAAAGCAGGAAAACACTGGAGCTTCTAAGAGTGTTTCTGAGGATGTGCTGTAGGGTAGATGTCCCTAGCCCTCAGACCATGGCCTGTTAGGAACTGGGCCGCACAGCAGGAGGTGAGCAGCAGGTGAGTGAGTGTTACCACCTGAGTACTGCCTCTTGTCAGGTCAGCAGTGACATTAAGTTCTCATAGGAGGATGAACCCTACTGTGAACTGCACATGCAAGGGATGTAGCTTGCATGCTCCTTATGAGAATCTAAGTAATGCCTGATGATCAGAGCTGGAACAGTTTCATCCTGAAACCATCTCCCCCCCAACCCCTGTCTGTGGAAAAATTGTCTTCCATGAAACCCGTCCCTGCTGCCAAAACACTGGGGACTGCTGCTAGGGAATGCAGGCAGAGGATGTTACCTAGGCCGAAAGGGGAGGGAAAGCAGCATATCTCTGCCAAGCATTGGTTCTCTGAGCTTTTATCTTTGAGTGAATCACTTCATGGACCTCCACATATAAACTCCAAAAGAAAATATGTCTCTTTTTCTGGATGCTAGTTGTTGATATGAGAGAACAGTAGCATAGACTGTTAGTAGAAAAATATGTAATCCTGGGCAGATAATATACATTACACATCACAGGTTTGTGATAATTGAGGATCAGAAATAAGTCCACGATTAGTCAGAAGAGCTAGTCCATGTCTAATTGAGAAATTGACCTTACTTACTAAGATCATTATTGAATTTGTCCATTAACTCATCAAATACCAAGCAGTCTTCAAAGCCCTGAAACAAGAAAAAAAATGGGAAATAAGAAACTGGAAATATTTTTAAAAACTTATTGCTGATTTCGAACAGACCTTCCATTGGTGAAGATAATCCACAGTCCGTTTATCCTTAACTAGTACATAGCAGTTGAATTGTCACATGGTATTGAATTATGGTTTAAAATGACCATTGGGCCCAGGTGTGATGGCTCACACCTGTAATCTCAGCACTTCACGAGGCTGAGGTGAGCCGATCACTTGAGTTCAGGAGTTCAAGATCAGCCTGGGCAACATGATAAGACCCTGTGTCTACTAAAAATACAAAAAAAAAAAAATAGCTGGGTGTGGTGCTGCGTGCCTGTCGTCCCAGCTACTCAGGAGGCTGAGGTGAGAGGATCACTTAAGCCTGGGATACAGAGGTTGCAGTGAGCTGAGATCGGACCACTGCACTCCAGCCTGGGTGACAGAGCGAGATCTTGTCTCAAAACAAACAGACAAACAAGCAAACAACCATAGTCTTCATGTTTGGCATTGTTATCTTTGTCCAATTGATATATATATATGTTATAGTGATTTGAAATTTGACCAAGATTTTAAGTTACTGTTCTAATTTTGATAGATTCGATTACTTCTTTGACAAGAAGAGATATTATATTGCTCTACCATAAGTTTTAGAATTATATTTAAACTATTCAAATCTTTAAGATTCACATTTAGAGCAGTTTAATGACAGGATAAAACTACTTGCATATTAATTTAGTTCCTATAACTCAAGATTAAATCAATATTAAGTCCACAAAATTAATAATGTACTAGAGGATAGAGAATTGAAAGCAGTGTTTCCTGTTTCCTAGGAATTCAAGCTATAGCTTTAGAGGCAATATAAAGATATATGTTTTCTTTTTGCTTTCTTTTTTTTTTTTTTTTTTTTTTTTTTGAGACAGAGTCTCTCTCTGTCGCCCAGGCTGGAGTGCAGTGGTGTGATCTTGGCTTTCTGCAATCTCCACCTGTTAGGTGCAAGTGATTCTCCTTCCTCAGCCTCCTGAGTAGCTGGGTATACAGGTGTGTGCCACCACACCCAGCTAATTTTTGTATTTTTAGTAGAGACAGCATTTCACCACATTGGCCAGACTGGTCTCGAACTCCTGCCCTCAAGTGATCTGCCCAGCTCAGCCTCCCAAAGTGCTGGGATTACAGGCATGAGCCACCATGCCTAGCCTAAAGGTATTTTTTAAATAAAATATTTTTCACATCAATTATAAAGATTACATCTGAAACCAGCAGATATATTTGTCAAACCAATTATATAGTCTCAATACTGTAGGATTTAAAAGTGAGAGATACCATATGGGGCTGAGATAACAGTTTTATATTCTTTTGTTTAAGTTAATTCATTTACTCTTCACAACTCTCTGATGTAGACACTATTAAAATTTTATTTCAATTAATTAAATTATTTATTTATTTTGAAATGGAGTCCCACTCTGTTACCTAAGCTGAAGCTCAGTGGCGCAAACTTGGCTCACTGTGACCTCCGCCTGCCATGTTCAAGCGATTCTCCTGCCTCAGCCTCCCAAGTAGCTGGGACTATAGGCACCCACCACCACACCTGTTTTTTTTTTTTTTTTTTTTTTTTTTTGTATTTTTGGTAGAGACAGGGTTTCACCATGTTGGTCAGGCTGGTTTTGAAC
This sequence comes from Cacajao melanocephalus, assembly GCA_963573385.1. NCBI lineage: Eukaryota > Metazoa > Chordata > Mammalia > Primates > Pitheciidae > Cacajao > Cacajao melanocephalus. The sequence continues at coordinate 135,940 of CAUYLG010021134.1, read as the reverse complement.
TCCTGACCTCAAGTGATCCACCTGTCTAGGTCTCCCAAAGTGCTGGGATTACAGGCGTGAGCCACTGCACCTCATCTAAAATTCCAGTTTTATAGATAAGGAAGTAAAGATAAGGTAAGTAAGTTGTGCAAGAACATATTTGTAGTAAATCCTGGAGCCAAGACTTAAAACCAGGTATTCTAATGCCAGGTCCTGGGCACTTATCCATTGTACTGATTAATGTCTGCTTATGTTTTTATAAAACAAAATGTTTACCACTGCTTTATGTAGAATATAATTGATTAGATTCACAAGCTAATGTTACTTGGAATATATCCCAATCACCAAAATAACATATGAGTAATATTTATGAACTATTAGCGCGCGCACACACACACACACACACATACAAATTAGTTTAGGATTCCTTGAACTAAATGTTCAGCTTCAACTTTTAAACACTATTTCTTCTCTGAATTCTTTTTCTAGCCAAAATAGTAAAATCTCCATGAAGGCAGTAGTGTTCAAAATCTAATCAGCTCAGAGGTTTACTTAACCTCGTCCATCAGGTTTCCCTTTTCTTTGGAAACAAAAAGTAGAAAAGAAAGAGATAATTTTGGATTATTTTCTTTCTTTGAGGCTAATGTTACATATTTATGCATAGCACCTAGAAAAAATATATTTAAAACATTAAATCTTGAATTGCAGATTGCCAAGTTTCCAAATTTTGAGCTATTGGTGCATTTTTTTCTAACTGAATAGAATACTATATAGTCAGCCACATACACTCAAGTTCTGCATATATGGATTCAATAAAGTTCAGATTGGAAATATTTTTTTAAAAACAATAAAAATAATGCAACAATAAAAATCATACAAATAACATGGTATAACAATTATATACATAGCATTTATATTTTATTAGGTATAGGTATTATAAGTAATCTAGAGATGATTTAAAGTATTCTGGACCCTCTTCTTCAACTCCAGGCAGTGCAGTTTGGGGAAAAACTTCCTTTACTTGGGAAAGCAGAAGAAAAAGTATGGAGGTCTTTGTCTTACTGAGGTACCAGCTGAGCCACAATAAAATAAAGCACCAAGTAGATTTCTGAAGCCCCTGATTCCGGGTCTTGCTCCTGGATGGCATTTCTAGACCTACCCTGGGCCAGAAGGGAATTTTCTGCCTTAAAGGGAATGACTGAGTCCTGGGAGGATTCACCACCTGCTACTGAAAAGCCCTTGGGCCTTGAATAAACATCAGTGGTAGCCAGGCAGTAGTCACCATGGGCATTAGGCAAGACACAGTACTGTGCTAGCTTCAGGTATGACCCAGCACAGTGCCAGTTGTGGTGGCCACAGAAGTGCTCGTGTCACTCCTCCCCCAACTCCAGGCAGACCAGCATGGGGAGAAAAAGAGAACAAAAAGGAACAAAAGAGAAGACAGTGAGATTCTTTCCCTAGTAACACAAGGATTTCTCCCTTTAGGACAATGCTTCATCTAGAAGCATCATTGTGCCTTTAGGAGTTGGTAAGAGTTGCAGCATTCCTGGGCTTAGGGCATCTCCTAATTCTGATACAGCTACAGTGACCATAAGCTTAGATCACAACACTTATTCCCCTTTGAATACCTGGAAAGCTTTCTCAAGAAGGACAGGTACAAACAAGTCCAGACTGTGAAGACAAAAATAGACACATAACTCTTCAGTGCCCAGACATCAACAAACATCTTCAAGCATCAGGAACATCCAAGGAACATGACCTCACCAAATGAACTAAAAAAAGCACCAGTGATCAATCCTGGAGTGACAAAGGTATATGACCTTTCAAATAGAGATTTCAAAAATACTTGTCTTGCAGAAGTTCAGCCAACTTCAAGATAATACAAAGAAGGAATTCAGAATTGTTCAGATACATTTAACAGATTGAAGTAATTTTTAAAAATCAAGCAGACATTTTGGAGTTGAAAAATTCAATTGAAAAATGCATCAGAGTCTCTCAGTAGCAGAATTGATCAAACAGAAGAAAAAATTAGTGAGCTGGAAGACAGGCTATATAAAAATACAATCAGAGGGAAAAAACACGAATAAAAAAGAATTAAGCATACCTATAAGATCGAGAAAATAGTCGGACAAGGGCAAATCTAATAGTTATTGGCCTTAAAGAGGACGGAAAGAGAGAGAGAGGGAGAGGGAGAGAGAGAGACAGACATCATCAGGGTAGAAAGTTTATTCAAAGAAATAATAATGAAAACTTCCCAAACCTAGAGAAAGACATGAATATCCAGGTACAAGAAGATCATAGAATGCTAAACAGATTCGAGCCAAATAAGGCTACATCAAGGCATATATTAATGAAACTCCCAAAGGTCAAAGATAAAGAAAGGATCCTGAAAGCAGCAAGTGAAAATAAGCAAATAACCTAAAAGGAGTTCCAATATGTCTGGCAGCAGACTTTGCAGCAGAAACCTCATAGGACAAAAGAGAATGGGTTGGCGTGTTCCAAGTGCTAAAAGAATAACAGCTTCCAATTTAGAATATTATAGGCACCAAAATTATTCTACAAACATGAACTAGAAATACTTTCACAGACAAACAAAAGCTGAGAGATTTCATTAACACTAGATCTGTCTTAAAAGAAATACTCAAGGGAGAGCTTCAATATGAAAGAAAAGGATGTTAACAAATAAGAAAAAAAAATCATCTTAAGTTCTCTAACTCACAAGTAATGGTAAGCATACAGACAAATACAATATATTCTTAACACTGTAACTGCAGTGTGTAAATATCTTTGGTAGAAAGACCAAAAGACAAATTTATGAAAAATAATAATTACAAGAACTTTTTAAAAGACAGTATAAAAAGATATAAATAGAGACAATAAAAAGTCAAAATGCCAGGGGGATGGAGTTATTAAAGTGTAGAGTTGTTTAGTTTTCTCTTTACTCATTTGTTTTTCTTTTCTTTTCTTTGTAATCAGGGTTAAGTTGTCATCAGTTTAAAATACTTGGCTGTAAGATGTTATTTGCAAGCCTCATGGTAACCACAAAAGAAAAACCTATGATAGGTACACACACAAAAAATAAGCAAAAACTTAATACATACTACTAAAGAATATCACTTTTACACAAATGAAAACAAGAAGGAAGAAATAAGAAGAGGGCCAACAAAACAACCAGAAAAGAAATAATAATATGGCAGTAGTAAGTCCATACCGATCAGTAATAACACTGCACCTAAATGGAGTAAATTCTCTAATCAAAATATATAGAGCAGTTGAATGGATAAAAAGACAAGACTTGACTATATATATAAGAAGACTATATATAAGAAATTCACATCACTTATAAAGACACATAGACTGAAAATAAAGGGATGGAAAAAGATATTCTAAGCAAATGGAAATCATAAAACAGCAGGGGTTGCTATACTTACATGAGATAAAATGGATTTCAAGACAAAAACTCTAAAAACAAATAAGTTTATTATATAATGACAGAAAGGTCAATTAAGCAAGAGAATATAATTGTAAATATCTATGCATCCAACACTGGAGCACCCAGATAGATAGAGCAATTACTTCTAGAGCTAAAGAGAGTGATAGACCCCAATACAGTAATAGCTAGGTACTTCAATACCCCGCTTTCACCTTTAAATAGATCATCCAGATATAAAATAAAGAAACAGTATATATGAAATGGACCTAATATATATTTAAGAACATATTATCCAAAAAAGGCAGAATATACATTCTTTTCCTTAGCACATGAAATAGTCTCAAAGATAGATCATATCTTAGGCCACAAAAAAAAACTCAAAAAAATTTTAAAAATTGAAATCACATCAAGTATCTCTTCTGACCACAATGAGATGAAACTATAAATAAATAACAAAAGAAACTTTGAAAACTATACATACACATGGAAATTAAACAATATGATCCTGAATTACCACTGGGTCAATGAAGAAATTGACCGATAAGGGAATTTAAAGATTTCTTGAAATGAATGAAAATGGAAACATAACAGACCAAAACCTATGGATACAGCCAAAGCAGTGCTACAATTGAGGAGTATAACAATAAATACCTACACCAAAAAAGAATAAAAACTTCAAATAACAACCTAACAATTGTGTCTTAAAGAGCTAGAAAAGCAAGAGCACACTGAATCCAAAATTAGTGGAAGAAAAAAAAATTTTTTTTCCCCTTAAGACATGAATTGGAGGCAATGTTAGCATGCCTCTCCTACTTGGAAAGATAAAATGTGGTGTGGAGATATGTGGAGATATATGTAGAGAATATGTAGAAATACACACTGTAAACTTCTTTCCAGGAGGCAACACATGAACTTAACAGGAAAATAGAAAGAAACCTAGACCCTTTAAAAGAAGAGATTGGCTGCAACCTGTACTATAAGCCAGGTAAAAAATTGTAAGTCCTCAAAATGTGAGGGGGGAGAGCCTGCCTCCAGGATATAAACCGCCACTGGGGAACCTGGCAATCCTGCCTGACAGGGGAAGGCGTTAAACCTACCGAGCACCGAGCACCGGAACTGATTTAGGGAGCAGTGGGGAATGTAAAAGCAGGAGCAGCAGCTGGAAGGGACTTGTGGACATACCAAGTCTCCAGTATAGACCAAGGGAGGTTATTCCTGATTCTACATCACTGGGGATCTCATGGAAGTCTGCAAGCTAACTCAGGCAACAGTCACAGGTTGAGAGAAGCTCCCAATTAAAATTTGTGATACAATCTCGAGTGGGAATCAACTCTTTTGGCCAGAACTGGGGGAATGAATAGGAAGTGTGCTGCAGCCGCAAGTGCAGAAGCTAGGTGCCCTGGATTTGTGGGCGGACTGGAGGGGAGTGGCCTGAAAGTCATGGTTGCTGTCTCTGAGGGGAAGGCTTATGGCCTAGGACAGTTTTGAGCTCTGAGCGTCGACTTCCTGGAACTTAGCTAGCTGTTGCTAACAGAACACTGTGGGTGTAAGACATGCCTTGCTGTATGCATGGAAGCTGGGTGGTGCTTACTGCCACCTGCTATTCTCCCTAATTGTTGTGCAAACTCTTCAGTGAAGTAGAGGCAGCTGTCCTTGTCCCTGAATCTTTATCCTACGGGCCAGAGAACTGTCCCCCAGCCCCCACAGAGAATGCTGCATGCATGGACCTACCCAACACACCCTGACCTGGCTTCGCCCCTTCATCTATTGTGGTAGCTTAACACAAAGGACAGAAAGTTTTGGGAGCTTTATAACCCTACCCATGACCTGAGAGACCAGAGTGCCTCCCCTAGGTAACATAAGGCAAGCAGAAATCCCACTGCTACCACCACAGCTGGTGCTCTTTTGTAAGTACCACCACTAGCTGGAAACTAACTGACACAGTCCATTACAGCATCTGCAGGTAGAATAACCTGCACCCAGGAAGAAGAAAATTTGTGTGTGACCTCAGCTATCACCATGATATGGTTTGGCTGTGTCCCCACCCAAATCTCATCTTGAATCATATCTCCCATAATTCTTATGTGTTGTGGGAGGGACCTGGTGAGAGATAACTGAATCACAGGGGCAGTTTTCCCCATACAATTCTTGTGGTAGTGAATAAGTCTCATGAGATCTGATGGTTTTATAAAGGGAAATCCCTTTTGCTTAGCTCCCACTCTTCTCTTGCCTGCCACCATGTGAGAAATGCCTTTCACCTTCCACCGTAATTGTGAGGCCTCCTCAGCCACATGGAACTGTGCATCCGTTAAATCTCTTTTGCTTTATAAATTATCCAATCTTGGGTATGTCTTTATCAGCAGTGTGAAAACAGACTAATACACACCATTACCTGCACCACCCTGGCTAATCAGGAAGTCCTGAGTCTGTCCACATGACCGTTTCATTACTCTTACAACCAGAATTTGAGAAAGCCAACATACTAAGCCTATTTAAAACCTACGAATCACAGAGTCTATGTCACTCCCCTGCCACCTCCATCAGAGCTGGTACTGGTACCCACTGCTGGAAGATGTAAGGACAGGTCACATTACTGGATCCCTTGCAGACATTCTGCACAGTGGCCTCAAGTGTGGCAGCTCCACTGCGTGGCTAGACCTAGAGGAGCAACAGCATTCACAGTAGTCTAGCTCTCAGGGATGCCTATTCCCAGGGGAAAGAGGAGTGTACCACATTAATGAAACAGCTCATGTGACAAAAGAATCTGGAGAGCAGACCTTGAGTCCCAGAACTTTCTGCTGATGGGAAATTTCTTTCATCAGAGTCACATTTGCAGTGCTGGGCTCAGCAAGAAAAGTTTGCAGTTCTAACCCAATAGTCAAGCAGCCCTGGTGCTCATGAAGAGTCTTGGAGAAGAGGACTTCTTTTCCTCCTCATCCCACCACTACAAACACAGTGGGGATGGGGCTTCTTTCATGGAAACTTGGTAAGGGTGCCCTGTAGACAGCTTTTCTGTATACTTAAGGATGAGTGCAGCCCCAAATGAGGGAGCACGCTTCAAGTTCAGGCTTAGACAAGAGGTAGAGTCACAACTCTTCTCTACTTGGAATATCACCATTCCTTCAGATGGAAAGAGGTGCCTGTCTGATCTGAATAGCCAGAATATTGGGTCAGGAGTGTGTCTGGGAGGTGGATCACTTTCCTGCTGGCCTGGCAGGGGAGGCCAGAAGGAAAGGAGGAGGAGAGGTGGTTCCCACCCTTCCCCATGAAAAGATCTCAGTGTGTTTCATTGAGAAGTCCCCCAGCTACCTCTGTCAAGGCTGGAACCTCTGCCCACCATTCCATAGTGCATTTATCCACCTGCTTTAGCCATAAATGGTTTCTGCCCAGGGACACCTCCTCTACTGGCCTGAAACTTAAAATATTCAACCCAGTAAATAAAATACTGTGGAAAAAAATAAATAAGTAAAAATGTGTACACAATGGGGAAATGAGATGAGTTTCAAAAGATCTCTACCGTTCCAACCCCATAGGAGACAGTGAACTTGTACACACACCAGGCACATTGCTACTACAACCAGCATCTAAGAAAGCCAGTCATCAAACAAAGACTCTCCATAACCAAGGAACCCACACAGTCTTTAACACTGAAAGCACCAAGAGCCAAATTAGGCTGCAATAAACTATCACCATTAAAATCACATCCTTAATGGGGTAAAAAAGAAATGAAGCAAAAACACAATTGAATCAAAAATAAATTTAAAAATAATTAGAAGAATTAGTCTACCCAAATGAGAAGGAACCAAAAAAATAATTCTGGTAATATTATAAAACAGAGTTCTCTAACATCATCAAAAGATCAGACTAGCTCTCCAGCAATAGGTCTACACCAAGGTGAAGTCTTTGAAATACCAGATAAAGATGTCAAAACATTAATTATTAAGTTACTCAAGAAGATGCCAGAGAAAGGCAAAAACCAACATGAAGAAACTTAAACTATTCAAAATATGAATGAAAAATTTGCTAAAGAGATAGATGTTTTACAGGAAAACCAATCGGAACTTCTAGAAATGGAAGATACATTTAAGGAATTACAAAATGCAGTGAAGAATTTTAACAATAGACTAGAGAAAGTAGAAGAATTTCAGAGCTTAAAAACAAGGCTTTTGAATTAACCCAATCAGACAAAAATAAAGAGAATATAATCAAAATAAATGAACAAAGTCTTAAAGAAATATGTGATTATGTAAAATGGCCAAATCTAAGAATAATTGATGTTTCTGAGGGAGAAGAGAAAGTCAAAAGTTTGAAAACTAATCTGAGGGAATACTTTTCTGACCCTGCTACAAATTTAGAAATGCAAATACAAGAAGCTCAAAGAAGTCCTGGGAGATTCATTACAAAAAGGACATCACCAAGGCATATAGTCATCAAGCTATCTAAAGTCAACATGAAGGAAATAATTCTAAAAGCAGTGAGGCAAAAGCATCAGGTAACCTGAAAAGGAAAATCTATCAGACTAACAGCAGACTTCTCAGCAGAAACCATACAAGTCAGCAAGACTGGAGTCCTGTCTTTAGCCTCCTTAAACAGAATAATGTCAGCCAAGAATTTTATATCCAGTAAAAATTAGTTTCATAAATGAAGAAGTAATTTTTAGAAAAACAAATGCTGAGGGAATTTTTACTACCTAATGAGCCATACAAGAAATGCTATTAAAAAGTTCTAAATCTTGAAACAAAAGGTTGATATGCACCAGTATAGAACCTCTTGAGTATAAAACTCACAGAGCCTATAAAACAATAACACAATGAAGAAAACAAAGTATCTAGGTAACAATTAACATGATGACTGGAACAGCACCTCACATCTCAATATTAATGTTGAACATAAATGGTCTGAATGCTCCACTTAAAAAATACATTGTCAGAATGTATAAAAAGTCAGAAACCAAGTGTCTGCTGTCTTCGAGAGACTTATCTTACAAATAAAGTAAGTTCATATCGACAAGGTACAGGGGTGTAAAAAGATATTGTATGCAAATGGAAACTGAAAGCAAACAGGAATAGCTATTATATCAGATAAGGCAGACTTTAAAACAACAATTAAAAAAAAGACAAAGAAGGCCATTATGTAATGATAAAAGGATTGATCTCACAAGCAGATATTACCATCCTAAATTTATATCCACTTAATACTGGAGCTCCTAAATTCATAAAACAATTACTACTAAATCTAATAAATGAGATAGAAAGCAACACAGTAATAGTGGGGACTTTAACACTCCATTGAGACAAAAGTCTCAATGATCTGTCTAGTGCTGTCAATGGTCTTAAACCACACTCTAGAAAGTATAGATCTAACAGATATTTACAGAACGTTATACCTAAAAACTGCAGAATATACATTCTTCTCATCAGCATACAGAGCATTCTTCAAGATAAACCATATGATAGGTAATAAAACAAGTCTCAATTGTGTCAAGTTATCTTTTCAGAGCACAATAGAAAATTAAACTAGAGATTAATTCCAAAAGGAAATCTCCAAACTATACAAATACATAGAAATTAAACAGTCTTCTACTGAATGAATTTGGCGTTAACAATGAAATCAAGATGGAAATTTAAAAATCCTTTGAAATGAATGATAATAGTGAAACAATGCATCAAAACCTCTGGGATACAACAAATACAATGCTAAGAGGAAATTTTATAGCACTACATGCCTACATCAAAAAGATTAAAAAAAAAACCACAAATTGACCACAACATTACATCATACCTCAAGGAACTAGAGAAACAAGAACAACCTAAACCCAAAGTCAGAAGAAGAAAAGAAATAACAAAGATCAGAGGAGAACTAAATGAATTTGAAACAAAAAATACAAAAGATCAACAAAACAAAAAGTTGATTATTTGAAAACAGAATCAAAATCAATAGACGACTAGCTAGTTTAACCAAGAAGATGCAAGAGAAGATCCGAACAAGCTTAATTAGAAATGAAACTGGAGACATTACAACTGACACCACAGAAATAAAAAAGATCATTTGAGACTACTAGGAACACCTTTTTGGAAACATACTAGAAAACCTAGAGGAAATGACTAAATTTCTGGACATGTACAAAACTCCTAGATTAAATAAGGAAGAAATAGAAACCCTGAGCAGACCAATAACAAGCAGTGAGACTGAATCAGTAATCAAAACAATTGTCAACAACAAATAAAAGCCGTGGACCAAAAGGACTCACAGTTGCATTTTACCAGACATTCAAAGTATTGGTGCCAATCCTATTGAAACTATTACAAAAGATTGAGACAGAGAGAATTCTCCCTGACTCATTCTATGAAGCCAATATCACCAAAACCAGGAAAGAACATAACAAAGAAAGAAAACTACAAACCAGTATCTCTGATGAGCATCAGTGTAAAATCCTCAACCACATACTGGCTAACCAAATACAACAGCACATCAAAAAGATAATATACTATGATTGAGTGGATTTCATCCCAGGAATGCAGGAATGGTTTAATGTATGCAAGTCAATAAATGTGACACATCACATAAACAGAATTAAAAACAAAAATCATATGATCATCTCTATAGATACAGAAAAAGCATTCTATAAAATCCAGCATCACTGTATGATAAAAACCCCCAACAAACTAGGCATAGAAAGGACTTATCTCAAAATAATTAAAGCCATATATGATGAATCCACAGCCAACATCATACAGAATGGGGAAAAGTCTAAAGCATTCCCCTTCAGAGCTGAAGAAAGACAGGGATGCCCATTTTCATCACTTCTATTTGACATAGTACTGGAAGTCCTAGAGAAAGTAATCAGTCAAGAGAAGGAAATGAAGGACATCCAAATTGACAAAAAGGAAGTCAAAAGATCACTGTTTGCTGATGATATGATTGTATACTTAGACAACTCTAAAGACTCTCCCAAAGTACTCCTAGATTTTATAAATGAATTCAGTAAAGACTCAGGTTACAAAATCAATGTACACAAATCAGTAGCATTTCTACACACCAACAACAACCAAACTGTGAACCAAATCAAGAGCTTACTCCTTTTTATAACAGCTGAAAAATAAAATAAAATACCTAGGAATATACTTAACCAAGGAGGTGAAAGATCTCTAAAAGGAGAGCTACAAAACACTTCTGAAAGAAATCATAGATGACACAAGCAAATGGAAATACATTCCATGTTCATGGATTGGAAGAAACAATATTGCTAAAATGACCATACTGCCCAAAAGCAATCTACAGATTCAATGTAATTCCTATCAAAATACCAACATCATTTTTCATAGAATTAGAAAAAACAATTCTAAGACTCATATGGAACCAAAAATGTGTCCAATAGCAAAAGGAACAAATCTGGAGGCATCACATTACTGGACTTTAAATTATACTACAAGGCTATAGTCACTAAAATAGTGTGGTACTGATATACAAGTAGACACATAGACCAATGGAACAGAATAGATAACACAGAGATAAAGCCAAATACTTACAACCAACTGATCTTCAATAAAGCACACAAAAACAAATTGAGGAAAAGACACCCTATTTAATAAATTGTGCTGGGAAAACTGGATAGCCATATGTGGAAGAATGAAACTGGATCCCTATCTCTCACTTTACACAAAAATAAACTCAAGATAAATAAAAGACTTAAATCTAAGACCTGAAACCATAAAAATCCTAAAGGGTAACCTAGAAAAAACTCTTCTGGATATTGGCCTAGGCAAAGAATTTATGACTAAGACCCCTAAAGCAAATGCAACTAAAACAAAAAATAAATAAATGGGCTGAGCATGGTAGCTCATGCCTGTAATCTCAGCACTTTAGGAGGCCAAGGCAGGCAGATCAGTTGAGCTCAGAAGATTGAGACCAGCCTGGGCAACATGACGAAACATCGTCTCTACAAAAAATACAAAAATTAGCAAAAAATACAAACCATACAAAAAATTCCAATACCAAAAAAAAAAGAAAAAATACACCTGGATGTGTATATTTATTGCAAGACAATTCACAATTGTAAAGATATGGAACTAGCCTAAGTGTCCCTTGACCAATGAATGGATAAAAAAAATGTGGTATATATATATACCATGGAATACTACTCAACTGTAAAAAAGAATAAATAATATCTTTTGCAACAACTTGGATGGATGGATCTGGAGGCCATTATTTTAAGTGAAGTAACTCAAGAATAGAAAACTAAATATCGTATGTTCTCACTTATAAGTGGGAGCTAAATTATGCGTACAGAAAGGCATACAGAGTGATAGAATGGGCTTTAGTGACTCAGAATGGGGAGAACGAGAGGGCAGTGAGGGATAAAAAACTACATATTGCTTACAATGTACTCTACTCAGGTGACAGATGCACTAAAATCTCAGACTTTACCACTATGTAATTCTTTCATGTAACCAAAAACCACTTGTGCCCCAAAAGCTATTGAAATAAAATATATACATTAATTTTAAGACAGAATAATCTCAATAGGAATTTTAAAAGTTCCTTTAAGGAAGAAACAATAAAGATCAGAAAAAAGTTGAGACTAAAATATAAAAGATCAATGAAACAAAAAGTTGGTGTTTAAAAAAGATAAATCAACAAACCTTCTGCTAGACTAAGAAAAAGGAGCGAAGACTTAAATAAATAAAATCAGGGGTGAAAAAGGAGACATGGACACCATAGAAACTCAAAGGATCATTAGAGACCATTACAGGCAACTATATACCAATACATTTGAAAACCCTTAGAAGAAATGAATGAAGTCCTAGACACATACCAACTTACCAAGATTGAACCATAAAGAAATTCAAAACCTGAATAGACCATTAACAAGTAACAAGATAGAAGCAATAATAAAAAGCTTCCCATCCAAGGAAAGCCTAGGACCCGATAGCTTCATTGCTGAATTCTACAAAACATTTAAAAAGGAACTAATATCAGTCCTACTCAAATTATTACAAAAAATTAAAGAGAAATAATTCCAAACTAATTATAAGAGGCCAATCTTACCATAATACCAAAACCAGGCAAAGACACAACAAACAAAAGGAAACTACATGCCAATATCTCTGATAAACATAGATGCAAAGATTCTCAACAAAGTGCAAGCAAACCAAATTCAAGAACACATTGAAAATCGTTCATTATGATTAAATGGGATTCATCCCAGGGTAGCAAGAATGGTTCAACATACACAAATCAATAAAAGTGATATATCATATCGACAGAATGAAAGACAAAAATCATATGATCATTTCAATTGATGCTAAAAAAGCATTCCATAGAATTCAACATTCCTTCATGATAAAAATTCTAAAAAAAAAAACTAGGTATAGAAGGAATATACCTCAATATGATAAAAGCTGTATATGGCAACCCCACAGCCAGTATCATACTAAATGGGGGAAAACTGAAAATCTTTCCTCTAAAATATGGAATGAGACAAGGATGACCATTTTCACCACTTTTATGCAACGTAGTACTGGAAGTCCTAGCCAGAGCATTTAGACAAGAGAAAGAAATAAAGAGCATCCAAATTGGAAAGGAAGAAGTCAAATTATTCTTGTTTGCAGACAATATGATCTTATGTTTACAAAACCTAAAGAGTCCACCAGAAACACTATTAGAACTGATAAACAAATTTGGCAAAGTTACAGGATACAAAATCAACATACAAAAATAAATAGCAATTCTATATGTCAAGAGCAAACAATCTGAAAAAAAAAAAACCAAGAAAGTAATCCCATTTATAATAGTTACAAATAAAATAAGATACCCAGTAATTAACCTGAAAAGTGAAAGATGTCTACAATGAAAACTATAAAACATTGATGAAAGAAATTGAAGAGAACACAAAAAATGGATAGATATTCCATGCTCATGGATTGGAAGAATCAATATTGTTAAAATGTCCATATTACCCAAGGTAATCTACAGATTTAATGCAATCCATAAAAAATACCAATGTCATTCTTCACAGAAATAGAAAGAATAATCCTAAAATTGATATGAAATCACAAAAGACCCAAAATAGCCAAAGCCACCCTGAGCAAAAAGAACAAAACTGGAGGCATCACATTACCTGACTTCAAATTATACTACAAAGCTAAAGTAACCAAAACGTCATGGGTCTGGCATGAAAACAGACATCTCAACCAATGGAATAGAATAGAGAACCCAGAAATACAGCCACTTTCAATTTTAGCAAAGGTGCCAAGAACATACATTGGGGAAAAGACAGTCTCTTCAATAAATGGTGCTGTGTGGGGATCACTCCCATTCACGGTGCTTAGCTGTACCGTGGCCATTCTGAGCTTGAGCCCATACACGTTTCACCTCTCCCTGGAGGCTGTTGAGCTGAGGGAAAGGGGGGAGTGTTGATGCATGACTTCTGCAGAATACTGTTTGTTATTGACATTTGGAGCAGAACGCTGAGCTCCAGCATAGCGGTTTCATGAGACATTGTGTGGTTTTACTAGACATTGTGTGTTATCTCAATTTCTGTTTTTGCAAAAGATTTATGGCTCTGTTGACCTTGAGTGGGCACCCCAAGTAAGTCAAGCTATGCTACATGTTCCCTTCTTTACTTTGTTTTTAAATAACAATGTCACAATGTAGCTATTGATATCTGTTACTGCTTTTACTGTTCAGTTCTTAGCCCATTGATTCCTGCTTTTACTGTTTAATATTACAATGTAGTTTACGTCATCAAGGAAGAACTAAAAGATATATAATCAGACTTATGCACACAATAAACTTGCTATACTGGCATGCTATTCTGGCATTGCCTGAGTAGCCCTCCAGACCCCACTGTCTGTCTGCCTTTTCTTCTGCGCACTCTCTCCTCCGGGTAATGAACATCTCCGAGTTGGGGTGAGGCCTCCCGCAGGCCAGGAGCCTCTCGGCAGACGTGCCGGTCCCCCACATTCAATGACTGCAGACTTTTCACTAGATACAGTGGAAGCCAGGAGAAAGCACACCATAAAGTGTTGGTTTCTAGAAAAGACTCACGGAAGAGACACTTGTATAATGGAGAAAATTTGTGTGACATATACTGGAGCTTCATGTGTTGGTCTTGAAAATTTTGTATTAGCAGAAACGCTGCCAGTTTGAATTAAAAAGTACAGAAAGAATGCAACATAAAGAAAGGAATGCTCTTTGTCTTCCCAAATTTTGTTAGTAAGATACTATTCAGCTTCAACCACATATTATCTTTCACAACAGGGAAGGATTGTTCATGAGGGATCCCTGATCCCAGAGAGCAGATTGTCAAATTATAGAAAACTATTTTCAGGTGTTGAGAACAAATGGAGTTTACTTGGTTGGATTTCAAAATTGCTTGAGATTGGTAACTTGTCAACCTAGAATTCTATATCCATTGAAAATGTTCTTTTTTTTTTTTTTTTTTTTTTTGCCTCCACCCCGCCTGCCCCTGAAAATGTTCTTAAAGAGTGAAGGTAAATTAAAGACATTTTAAGATAAACAAAAACCAGTAGACTTGCACTATAGAAAAATGCAAAAGAACATTATTCTGGAAGATGGCAAGTGATACCAGATGAAAAACTGATTCTTTAGGAAGGGATAAAGCACATTGGAAATGGTAAATATGTGGTTAAATATAAGAGGTTATTTTTCCTCCTCCCAGTTTATCTAAAATACAAATAACTGCTTAGAGAAAATTTATAACATTTGATTGTGAGATTTATAACATATTTAATTCTGATATATATATAAGTGGGATAAAGGATAAAGGAATAAATGGATCTACATGACCATATGGTTTTGATATTTTATGCAGAGTGGTATAATATTAATCATAACTAAAATGTGAAAAGTTAAGAATGTAATCCCTAGAGCAATTGTCTAACAATATTTCAAAGAACTATACCTAAAAAATAATAAATAAAAATAAATATCAGCAAAAGCTTAGAAAAACACAAATGTGTGTAAATAGAAGAGCTATGGAAAGGAATTATCCATCTAATTTTCACCGTGCAATAAAAAAGAGCTATTTATGTGTTTTCTAGAATATTTATGAGCTCCAAAGCCTCAAACTTTACCAAGAGAAATTTAAATCTTGTAGAATAAAGACTGTAAGGCATGCTGAATATTGCTACTCTATATAAGCACAGAAAATGGCTTGTGTGTCTATTCTGGTAAAAGTCAATAATAATTGTTAGTATAATGTATTTATGGAAATACAGCCCTTATAAAAGCATAAAATGAATGTGGCGATAATTTTGATTTTTTTCTTCTAATTGAAGATTAGGCAAAATTGTCATTTTCAAGAGGTAAAGCTCTTCATCCTTACTTGTGGAGCCTCATTTTAGAATTTAATTATTTAGGCTGTATTCAAAATGGATTTAGTATTCACAGTGATAGGAAGAGTGAGCAAAATGTTCTTAGTAAGTTTAATTCCTAGTAAAACAAGAGGAATCATCATCTCAACCTTTTACCCATGAGCAAAATCCAAAATTTCATACTTTCTTAGGTATAGTTGTTTCTGAATTGATAATAATATTGTATTTTATTTTGTTTTTTTGAGATGGGGCCTCACTCTGTGGTCCAGGCTAGAGTGCAGTGGTGTGATCATGGCTCACAGCAAACTCTACCTCCAGGGTTCAAGCAATTCTCCTGCCTCAGCTTCCTGAGTAGCTGGGACTATAGGTGCCCGCCACGACACTTGGCTAATTTTTGGATTTTTAGTAGAGATGACGTTTTACCATGTTGGCAAGGCTAGTCTCAGACTCATGGCCTCAAATGACCTGCCTGCCTTGGCTTCCCAAAGTGCTGGGATAACAGGCATGAGCCACTGCCCTGGCCTGATAATAATATTCTATGTGTAAGTCAAAGTAAGTCACTTTGGCATTCTGTTTTGCAGTTATTTATTTGACTTTTCACTTGCTAACAATGAGTCTAAAGATTTCTGAACACAAAATGTGAATATTCTAGTCGTTATGCCATGTCCTTATGCAAGCAAATGAGTGCTGAGCTATGATTGAGATGAATTCAATATACTGTTCTGATTCTAATCCTCAACCTTAATAAAATAGAAAAAAATGGATATCTCATTATGTGTATTACTTCACTGTTGAGAGGGAAAATTTTAATATAAAATTCTGTATACATGTTAGTTTTTCAAAGCAACTAAGGATGACTTTGCATCTAGAAAATAATAACAATTCATAGGGAAGAAAATGTGAATGTCAAAGGAAGCGTGTCTGAATAAAGATGTGGTCTGATGTCAGAGTTCTATTGAGAAAGGACGTTGAAATAATTCCCAACCCAACAGAATGTTCTCAGAAAAAATGCAATTCAGTGTATGTTATGCCTCAATTAAAGAGCAACAAAAAGTATAACCCAGTGTTTCATGGCACAATGTATTTACATATTATGGAAGCAACCTTGTATTTATCAATTGGTATAGTAAGTTTTAATGTACGGTTATTGCTTTCAATCTAGAAAACAGAGTTGATTTTATAGCAACTTAATTTCATTTAAAACTTTCAACTTTCCACTTTAAAAATGCATATGCTACCTAGAATGTTATTAAGGTAAAATGATGTATGCAGATTATTATGATACAGATTTCTCAGCAAAATTCTATATCTATGCAGAATATTTGAAATTTTCTAAGTTACCTTCAATGCTTAGCTTTCAAACCAATTAGAACTGTTATTCAAGGTAGTATTAAGGCACTATCTACAGCAAGGTATATACTTTCCACTAAGTGCCCATTTCTGAAAGATTACATCCTTAGGAACCACATTTGTAGTGAAAATTAAATGTTCATATTTCTCCCTTTTTGTTATTACTGTTGTTTTCATTTTTGTTTTGGAGTCTATTGGATTTCTAATAAGTTATCAATTTAGGTCAAGGCATAAATATTCATGATTTTGACCTCTGGATAAAAATGCAGTGAAATATCTATTTTTCCCTCAGCTTTATTGAGGACTAGACTTGCAACCTGAAAGGACATTGAGCTTGCCTCAGTTATGATTCAGAATTTGTTTGCTTTCATCAAGACATGGCCTAGGCTGAACGAATTAATGGTGTATGTCTGTGTGAATGCAGCAAGAGGGAGGCTGAGCCGCTGTGGAGAGCAGAAATGCTCTGCCTGGGAAACCTCATGCTTCTCGTGTGCTTGCCACACCAGATGTTGCACTTTCAGCAGCTTTTTAAGTTCACTGAACACTGTTGAATCACAGGCAGTAAGCCAGGGTGCTCCAAGGACACATGGGTAATATAGGTTCCTTTCCTGAAATGATCACACTTTTGTTAATATGCTTTCATTGTGCGATTGTTTCTACAAAATTTGATTTGGTAAATCTTAAGTGCCTTATTAGGGGCAAAGAGTGCTGAAGTACTTAGCTTCCAAACCAATGACAACTGTTATTGAAGGTAGTATGAAGACACCATCTACAGCAAAAATTTAAAATCAGGATAAATTTACATGCAAGACAACCTCAATCACCTAATCAACTATATGTAAAATATTACAAAAGTTACAAATGAAATCAGCATTTTGTGATTTACTTGCAAAATTAATTGTGCAGAAAATAATGATTGGAATTTAGAAAAAGAGGATCACCTATTAAGCTGGGCAAGTGTAAAACAAAGGCAAGGAAAGACAGGTCTGGCTTCTCTGACAGAACTACATACAAAGCAAAACAACTCTCTAGAGTGGTGCTTGTCAAATGTTAATGTGTTGAATGAATCTTCCGGGGATATTTTAAAATACAGATATCAGATTCAGATTGGGACGATGATCTACATACTTAGTAAGCTCCTAGGTAATGCCAAATGGCGTCTAGTAAGTTCCTAAGTAATGTCAAGGTGTCAGAGACCACACTTTAGAGCAATTTATATAACAACTTTCCTCCAGCCCATCCCCTTCCTCACAAATTAGATTTATATAACTATCTGGCATATTGATAGTTACATTGTTTTAGGCAAGAACTTAATCCTTAGGAGTAAATATAGAAGTAGTAGATGACACAATCCCTTAGCTGCAGGACATGGGAGAAAGAATGTTTGCTTCCTTTAATTTATGGCTTCAGTGTTTCCTTAGGATTTTATCTAGAAAAATCAATATCATATGGCTCTAAAGATGGCATTGTTTCGTGGTTCTACTGTAGAAGCAGCATTCTATTAGTACCTCATGTTGTTATCTGTAGAGTGGCACACTACATATTAAGAAACCAGCTGGTCTTGTCCTATCCCCAGAACCCTGAGTCAGGCCAATTTAGTAGTATGAAGTGTTTTTTTTGGACTGAGTGACTGCTTACTTGAGACTAATACACTATAGTGATGAACAGCAACAATAAATGCCTGAGCCAAAACTTCTTTATGTTTTTAAGATAAGTTTTGCTCATTGCCCAGGCTGGAGTGCAGTGGTGCTATCTCAGCTCACTGCAGCCTCCGCCTCCCAGGTTCAAGCAATTCTCCTGCCTCAGCCTCCCAAGTAGCTAGGATTACAGGAGCCCGCCACCACATCTGGTTAATTTTTTTGTATTTTTAGTATAGATGGGGTTTCATCATGTTGGCCAGGCTGGTCTCAAACTCCTGACCTCAGCTGATCCACCCAAAGTGCTGGGATTACAGGTGTGAGCCACCAAGCCCAGCCTAAAATTTCTTAAACTCAACAAAGGAAATGCACTGGTGATAAAGAAAACCACTTGTCTCAAATCTGTAATTTTTGCTGCTGGGTTGGTAAAGGAACTAGAAATAGTTTGACCCATTACAGAGGACATGCTAACTGTTATGGTAAAGCATTTATTTATCATTCTTAGTAAAGATGTCACACTTGGTTTTAGGCAAAAAGGAGGCTATGAATGGAGATGACACAAAAGATGCCATGGTAAAAACCCAGAATATCCATTTATTTCATATAAAATTAATTTTACAAGCAACTACTGTGCTTGCAAGAATGGAATCAACCACATCCGTAAATATAGTACTTTAGTGCCCCAAAATATAGGTGCTCATTCTCATGAAAGAGTTCAGGTTGGATATGGAATTAGGATGCATCTATAAAAAGTAAACCATGGATAGGAAAAAGGTGAACTGATGTGAAGAGCATGTCGTGTTGACAGACAAACTCACAAGAGTAGATCTCTCTTCCTGGGCAAAACAAAACAATGTAACATGATGACTGAGGATGAAGTTTTTATTGACCCAATCCTAATATAGACAGGCTTCTGCAGGCATTCACAGGGAATCACAGGCCATAATGAGATAGACCTATTCAGTCTTGGGTGCACTTTGTACCCTTGAGGTACACAAAACTATACAGTGCTCTATACATGCCTTTGCTCAGTAAATTGTAGACTTGTGCTCAATAGATCGGGTGTATTTATCAAGCCAGAAACTCCTTTGTCTACAACAAATCATTTAAGATTTACTGAAAATAATTAGAGCAGGGCCTGAGTTTGGGGGACTAGGGTAGGGAATACATTATAAATTCTCTTTCTCCTTTTACTATTGCCATCCCTACCAAAGGACTGAGAGAGTAATAATACACTTTACCATTTTTTTATTATTATTTTTAAAATTTACAACATATGAACACTGAAGCAATTTAGTTGAATAATAAAAATAATAGTGATATTATTATCATATCTTGTGGCAGGCAAAATAATAACCTCCCAAAAAGTTCCGTACTCTAATCCCCAGAGCCTGTGAATATATTACCTTACATGGTGAAAGGGACTTTGCAGATGGGCCTTAATCCATGGAATGTACAGCACCAAGACTGAACCATAATGTAAACTATGGACTCTGGGTAGTGACGTGTCAGTGCAGGTTCATCATTTGTAACAAATGTACCACTCTGGTGAGGAATGCTGCTAATGAGGGAGGCTATGCAAATGTTGGGATATATGGGAAATCTCTGTACCTTCCTTTTAATTTTTCTGTGAGCCTAAAATTACTTCCTGACCTCTCTTTGGTGTATCCTAATTGCCAACATCATTGATGTTGTGCTTTAGGGACATTGTAAAGAAAGAAAAAGGTGTTACTTGAACACAAGCACTGTGACACTGTGAGAGTTAATCTAATACTGAGAGGGCCTGTAAGTGACTAATAGGCAGAAAGTGTGGACAGCATGGATACACTGGAAAAACGGATGATTCACAGTCCTGAGAGGGACACAGCAGGATGGAGAGAGATATTATCATGCTACCCAGAATTATGTGCAACTTAAATCTTATGAATTGTTTGTTTCTGGAATTTTCCACTTAATATTTTCAGACCATGGTATATTATGGGTAATTGACACCAAGCACAACGAAACCGTGGATAACATACAACAACTGTATAAGTAATACAATGGACTGGGAGAAAAAAAGGATTCTAAAAATGTGGCCCCCTAACACATCCCACTTTTCTCCTATATCAAATTAAATTCATTCTCTTTGCCGAATCTATCATTCAGACTTGCTGGGGGAGTTAGAGAAAAAGCGATTGGTAAGTTTCCACCCTCTGTTTTGGAGAAAGTTCTGGAAAGCAGCCTTGGAGGTCTCTAGGGTAAAGATCTGAACAAAGCTTTTTCTAGGAAGAGCTTGATCCATGACGATCCCTCAATTGTCAGAAAAAGGAGATTAATATTATGATAAAAGTTCCTCAGGTCTCCATGTTCTGTCTTCAGCAGGTCAAAGAGTAGTTAAATAGGTGAGAACTAAATTCTCTCCCCACTAATAGCTTCAAGAGCACAAGGGAACAGAGGAGCAGCAAGCTGCCTCCAGATGCTTTGAGAGACTGACAAGCTGATACTCATGTACCACTGCATACAAGAGAAGATGCCATAGCACCATCCATCATTGACCGTCTGGGCAAGTGGAGTAGAAGCCCAGCGAATATATGAAGAAATGTATAACATGTCTAAATGGGAGAAGATAACAATGAGAGAGAGGGAGAAAGAGAAGACACAACTAGGAAATGTGCTCTAAAGGATAAATCTGCTTGAGGAGACATAAAGCAACCTGACTAAAAAACGGTAACAACAACAAGAACAACAACAAATACTCAAAACATTCAGGAACAAAACAACAACTTATTTCTAGAACTATAATTTTTTGAATGAAAAAATTAGTAGATATGAATGTCAAGACAAGTCTTAAATTAGTAGGCTGGAATTTCAAGAGGAAGAATGTCTCAAACCACAGAACAAAAATGGAAAAAGAATATATCTGTAGATTCCATTTCATCTACTGCAAATAAATTATTTTTGCTGACTATAATCAGTGATAATAAAATAAATAATAAAACTATGTTTTTGCAAATATTTTACTATATAGAACTTAAGGAGTACCATTGATCATAACTCAGACAAAGGAGCATATCAAAACTGGGATTACATTTTTAAGATGTTAAACATTTTACCTTTCACACCAGAATGAATGGAAGGCAACAAAAACTGTACTCGGAAACAAATATGTAGCCATGCTTTCCCTAAGCATTAAAGAAGTAAAACTAAGAGTTAGTAATAAGTATTAGAAATAAAGTACAGGGTACTTCAAAACAACATATATGATATAAACATCTGACATAATTATAAAGTGCACTCAGGAAGAACACGGCTCACATTTAATATCTTAGAATGCAAAATATAAAATATTTAACATCATGAACAGAATCCAGCTAAGCATATCAATGTTGTCTTTGTTAAAATACAGTTAAAATAATTTGAGCCTATATTATGAAGATCACTAGCATAAACAAAAAATTTTACAAATACCATCATTTTGCTTTTATTAATATTTTTGCTTCTGAGATTAGTTTTTGAGTGGGTTTAAGTTATAACGTTTTATAGGAAATGTGTAGCATCATTCCAGATGTAGAGGTAGAGATAAAACCTCAGCGGATTCAATTGCATAGGTCCACTTGAATAATGAACTTTGCATACTTTGAAGATAGAGGTCCTATAAGCTTGCCCAAACTTGGAAACTTTCATCACAACACTCTCCTTTACTGAGACCTAACTCCAGCAGCTAGAAAGTGTATCCTTTCACATCTGTAGTTGAATGTGTGTCTGTTGTTTTATTTTTCTTAGTGGCATTTTACAGCTTTTTAACAATTACTTGATTCTGATGTCAGGATGGAGGAAAATCTGTTTTTTTCCAGGGGCAGAGTTTCTTACATACTAGAAACGAAGTGCCAAAACCTTGTTTTATAAAAAGTTAGTCTTAAACAGTTTTCTGGTTTGTAATCTGTAGAGATTTCTAGTCTCTTGTTTCTCCTCCAGAAATATGGATATGTTTTGCTTTAGAAATTTTAAAGCCATCATATATGTTGTAATATTTCATTATAATTTCTATGACCTTAATAACTTGGTACTTGTCATTATTTTAGAGATTTTTTCCTCCCAGGAAATTATTTTATTGAAACTTAATCCTAGATATTTGAAAATCATATGGCTCATGAGATGTTTCATAACTAATTTCAATGTGTTGAGTCTCTTCATAAAAACTATTGAGTTGCTGAATTGCTAGTGTTCAAAGATTTTCCATTTTCCGGAAAAGTGAGTATACAATGTAACCTTAATGGGAATGAAGAAATTCTTTTCCAATCTAATCAACTTTTAATTTCAGGAAGAGAGGGGAAAAAAAGTAACTAGGAGTGAAGTCTAAGCAGAAGCTCTTGGGAAATATCAAAAGATGAAATTTATGTTAGTTTATTTATTTATTTATTTAGAGATGGAGTTTCATTCTTGTTGCCCAGGCTGGAGTGCAGTGGTGTGATCTCGGCTCACTGCAACCTCTGCCTCCAGAGTTCAAGCAATTCTCCTGCCTCAGCCTCCCAAGTAGCTGGGATTACAGGAGTGTGCCACAACTCCTGGCTAATTTTTATGTTTTTAGTAGAGACGGGGTTTCACCATGTTGGCCAGGATGGTCTCTAACTCCTGACCCCAGGTGATCTGCCTGCCTCGACCTTCCAAAGTGCTGGGATTACAGGCGTGAGCCACTGTGCCCAGTCCTATGTTAGTTTAGTACTGAAGGTAGTTGAGCTTCACAGAAATCTAGAATTTCAAATAACATATAGAGGATGCATTTTCTTTAAAACAATTTCTCCAGTGACTAGAGTTCCCAACTCCCCTTGCCCTTTCGTATATTTGTTAATACGATTAGTGGGACGATGGATTAATATTTAGTTTCTTTTGAACATATAATGCAATTGTAAGTAAAAAAGAACATTTGCTGCCAGTATTGATTAAAAGGATTGATTAATGGGGATTTCAGGGACTAAGAAAATCCTAGAGAAGTTGTTCTTTAATGTTTACAAGAGACTCTATTTTTATTTATTAAGTTTTTAAAAGTTTTATTTGATTTTTAATTGACAAATAATAGTTTTGTTATATAATAATAATTGTATTAATAACTGACAATGACTGATAAATAATTATATATTTATGGGGTATAATGAAATATTTTGTTGTAAGTATACAATGTAGAATGATTATTCAGGCTCATAAGCATAGGTATGATCTCAAATATTTGTCATTTCTCTGTGAGGAGAATATTTAAAATCCTCTCTTTAAAATAAACAACATGTAATTATTAACTGTATTTTCTTGGCTGTACAATAAAACACCAGAACTTGTGTCTCTTATCTAACTGTAACTTTGTACCCATTGTCCAACATCTCCCCTTTCCCCATCCATACTCCCTTCAGAGCCACTTGTAACTATCTTTCTATTTTCTACTTCTATGAGTTCAATGTTTTTAGATTCCACATATAAGTTAGATAATATAGAATTTGTCCTTCTGTGCCTTGCTAATTTCACTTAACATAATATCCTCTAGGTTCAGCTTTGTTGCTGCAAATGACAGAATTTCCTGTGTTTTTAAAGCTGAATAATATTTTATTGCAAATACCACATTTTAAAAATATTCATCTAATGATGAACAATATTGAGCTCTTAAGAATAATGCTGCAATAAATATGGGGGTGTGGATATCTTTTCAGAGTATTAATTTCAAGTACTTTGGGTATACTCCAGTAGTGGTATTGCTGGATCATATGTTATTATTATTTTTTTTTTTTTGAGGAAGCTTTGTACCATTTTCCAGAATGGCTGTGCTAATTTGCAATACCACCAACACTGTATAAGTGTTCCCTTTTCTCTGCAGCATAAAATTTCCTTTTTCTCCACATTCTCACCAACATTTATTTTCATTTTTTTAAAATCATAGCCAGTCTTACATTTGTGAGGTGATGTCTCATTGCGTTTTTAATTTTCAGTTCTCTGATAATTTACAGTTGAGCATTTTCCCGTATATCTGTTAGCCGTTTATATGACTTCTTTAAAAAAAATATTCACAAACTATGCATCTGACAAAGGTCTAGTATCCAGGCTCTATAAGGAACTGAAACAAGTCAACAAGTAAAAAACAAATAACCTTATTAAAAAGTGGGCAAAGGACAAGAACAAACACTTCTGAAAAGATGACTCAGCAATCCTGTTACTGGGTACACACTTAAAGGAAAATATATCATTCTACCAAAAAGACACATGTACCCATATGTTCATCACAATGCTAATCACAATAGTGAAGATGTGGAATCACCCTAGGTGTCCATCAGTAGTGGACTGGATAAAGAAAATGTGGTAGACATACACTATGGAATATTATGCAGCCATGAAAAAGAATGAAATCATGTCCTTTGAAGCAACATGGATGCAGCTGGAAACCATTATCCTAAGCAAACTAATGCAGAAATAGAAAACCAAATACTGCATATTTTCACTTATAAGTGGAGGCTAAACATTGGGCACACATGGTCATAAAAATAGGAACGATAGACACTGGAGAATACAAGATGAAGGAGAGTTGGAAAAAACTACCTATTGGTTACTATGCTAACTACCTGAGTGACAGATTTATTTATACTCCAAACCTCAGCATCACACAATATACTTTTGTAACAATCCTCTACATGTACACCCTGATTCTAAAGTAAAAGCCGAAAGTGAAAAAAACAAACAAAATATTCTAATGACGTTTTTTAAAGAAAAATATCATAAAATTTGCTTATAATCACAAAAGACCACAAATAATAAAAGCAATCCTGAGTGAAAAGAATGAAGCAGGAAGCATCATACTATCCAACATCAAAAATATATTATAAGGCTATAGTAATCAAAACAGCACTGTACTGGCATAAAAACAGACACGCAAAAGAGTAGAACAGAATACAGAACTCAGAAGTAAATTCATACAGTTTTGATAAAGTTGCCAACAATACAAATTGAGGAAAGGAAATTCTTTTTAGTGGAAGGTGTTGGTAAAACTGGACATCTACATGCAGATGAATGAAA
Source organism: Cacajao melanocephalus (assembly GCA_963573385.1). Taxonomy (NCBI): domain Eukaryota; kingdom Metazoa; phylum Chordata; class Mammalia; order Primates; family Pitheciidae; genus Cacajao; species Cacajao melanocephalus. The sequence continues at coordinate 110,171 of CAUYLG010021134.1, read as the reverse complement.
TCAGGCCCTTGTCTTACATTATCTACAATAAGCAACTAAAAACGTATTAGTAACTTAAACATAAGACCTAAATTGAAAAACTATTGGTAAAACTGGACATCTTCATAGAGATGAATGAAATTAGGCCCTTATCTTACACTATGTACAGTAAGCAACTCCAAATGAGTTAGTAACTTAAACAAAAGACCTAAACTGTAAAACCACTGGAAGAGAACATACAATAAAGCTCCATAACATTGATCTAAGAAATGACTTTTTGAATATGAACCCAAATGCACAGCAACCAAAGCATAAGCAAAAGAAAAAAAAGGATTAAATAAAACTAAAATACTTCTACACAATAAAAAAACAAAATCCAAAAAATCAAAAAGAACAATTAATAGAATAAACAGAGAATTCATGGATTGGGAGAAAATATTTGCAAATTATACATCAGATAAGCAATTAATATCAAAAGTATAAAAGAAGCTCAAACTACTCAACAACAAGGAAACAACCTTACTTAAAAATGGGCAAATAATTTGATAATTTTTTTTTTAGGAAGGAAGTTTTAAGACTCAGATTATAGCATTAAGGAAGCTATTCATTCCTTCTAGATTTTGCCATTAGATTTGAAGAAAGTGGAGTTATTTTAATTTTGTTTTCTTATCTACTGTTTCCATAATGCATGTGCACAGCTCAACTGGTTTTCCAGTTCGTCATTGAGTGGATATTGCAACAATTTAAATGTGAAGCTCCTCAGCTACAATGCAACAAAAGGTAATCAAAGCAATCAAAGAAAAATTACTGATATATGCAATAACTTGGATGGATCTCAAGGGCATCACGTTAAGTAAAAAAAAGAGCCAATCTCAAAATTTCAAATACATTATTGGATTCATACAGCTTCTCAAAATGAGAAAATTGTAGAGATGGAAAACAGAGTAGTGATTATGAGTAGAAAAGAAAGGATTATGGAGAGAGGTTGAAGATAGATGGGGGCAGGGGATAGTTGGTAGAGTAGGGTCCCTGAAGTGGCTGGCAAGGATGAAATTTGGAACAAAGAGAAAATGTTTATCTTGACCCTGGAAGGGTCCCTCTACCATTGACAGGAGGTGAAACATTGCAGGAGTGGTGTTTTGTCTAGTACCCACTTCTTCCACCAATTACTCCAGATAATGAGCCCTTAACATTTTTCTTCCCTAATGGTCAATTTCTGTTAGCAATTATTATATCATTAAGGTTCTTTTTCTTTATTATTTAATGAGTGTAGCTTTACTGAAGTTTGACTCTGGATTCTCTCTAGAGATGTTAAAGTAAATAAGCATTTTATGTTCTGAAAGAAATTATTCAATAATCTCAGTTATTATTTCCATATAATATATACATGGATAAAATAAATTCTAAAAACATTTGAATAAGAAATACAAAATTTTTAAGATATAAGAAAATAGAAATGAAACACACTGATTATGGATAAGAGATAAAGATATTTTTCAATAATAACTATACCATATCAATAATACGTTATTGCCTAAAGTCAAGGAGGAGCTGTAATATATTCAATGCAACTTAATGCAGCTAAATAGGCTAAATACCTTTCACTTAAAATATATGTGATATTTCCAATAGAAAATATGAGGCAAAAAACTAGAAAATTGCCACACAGTATATAATACGCCTTTAATAATAATAAATTAATTATCCAAAGTATTTAGAATCCTTCAGATTCATCTATTTCTACTGTTAAATGTGGAGGATATTTTTTGTTTTTCTCTGTGAAGAATCCAATTTCATCTCTCTGAGTAATGGTGCCCTAATTTTCCTGAGGGAACTATTCCTCTTCATTTTTTTCCCCTGTGGTTTGTGTGAGGTTGGACACATATTCAGCTTCTGGATTGTGAACTTGCCTCAGGTTGACTTATCAAATAATTAACAATGATGCTCAATTTCAGATTTTTGCTGGAACTGTAAGAAAAGAGGTTCTCTGTTCTGTTGGCACTGTTAAACTAGGAAGATGTAATCCTAGAGTTGCTGATGACAGCCTTATTTCTATAAAAATAATAGGTAATAAAGCAAACACAGAGGAAAGCAGAACAGAGAATATGGAGAAAGATTTATGACACCGCGAGATTCTGATTCCTTAGCCTGTTCAGTTGTGTGAGCTAAATTCCTTTTCTTCTTTATTAAAAGAAGATTGTTTGATTGATTTGTTAATAAATGTAACTAAAAAAAGCCTATTTAATAGTACTGAAAATGAATATCCATGAAATTTAGGGAATTAATATTGACTAGTAAACCATGTTAAGAAAAAAAAGTCCTTCTGAATTCTTTGCAAACATAATACATCTTTGAAAAAATTTGATGTTTCTTATCACAAAAAACTAACAACATATCACTGATATGAAAGGTTTTTCCCATAATCTACAAAGTATTATTTTATTTTCATGATACTATAATAATAACTTAAAGTTAAAAGTTACCATAATTAATTTGTAATTATGGAACTAAGAATACTGAAGAGCAAAAGGAAAAAATGGACTCCAAGATTTTATCTTGTTTCGTTTTTCTCTAATGTCTCACCCAATCGCTCTGACCCTTAGTTTTAGAAGATATAGGAGAGAGTTGATATATATTTTAAAACTTTTTTGAATTGCTTCTCTTCAGTGCTGTCAGCTTTTCTGAGATTGGGACATTCTGAATATAACTTGGAGTTATAATTTGATGAGAGATGTCAACATTCCAGGAAATACCAGTCTGTAATAAATTGCAAACTAATGAAATTTAAAACATTAAGATATTCTTAGGTTGACCTTTATTCAACTCTTACTGGATGACTCTATTATTCATAACAAATTGAAAAACCACTTATGGATATTAAAACAAATTATTTTTCCAAATAAAAATTGAGTATGACTGAACATGAAACAAAAATAAAATCTTCTGACAGATTATTGTTTACTAGGACACATTATTATATGACTCTTAGCACACAAAACAAAAGCTAAAAGAAAAAAATATTGTTTCTCACATCAAAAAAACCAACATCTCAGTGAATGAGACTATTCTCTTGCTAATGGTACTTTCATGAGTACCTTACGTTTACCGACAATCTTAGATCTCTAAGGTAACAATATAATTATTGTCTTTCCTAAAACAGTGAGTTAGTTGATTAGAATCACAAAGATTCCCTAAAGGAAGCTGAACACTAGCATGGAATCCATCTGGCCAAGTGGGTACATGTTGACTACTTTGCAGATTTAAAAAAAAAAAAGGATGATATCTCCTTTTCTGCTGGGTAGAATCCTGGAGAATAATATCTAGAATTATTATAGATTTAGTGTCTCTTTGGTGTAGGCTTAGTTTTTGTGACCCTAAAATTATCAAGTTAGTATTTTTGCACTGGCACACTACAGCTAAGGCAAGGGTCTGAAAATGCCCAAGGAATGCTCCTCATTTGCTTTATAATGTGCAGACCCAGAGGGTACAGACTTGCTGAAAGTGCCCAGGGAAGCCTTATTACAAGGAAAGAAAATGGCTCGAACAAATGGCTCAATTTATCTGTAATTTGGACACGTCTTTAGGATAACGTATGATCCAATCTTTGATGAAGTTCATGCTAAAAAGGAATTTGGTCCTTAGAATCGGGAAATAACATTTAGTCTTTTATGATAAGCATACTACTTCTTGATTTAATACTAGAAGGAAGTACAGAAAATTGAAAAATAATTAGCCAAGAACGTTGCTAATTGCTTTATATGCATGGTCTTATTGTGACTTCCAGAGTTTTTGAGACAGATATCATCAGCTACATGGCCTCACTGTGTAAATAGGGGTTCAGATAGATTCTTTAACTTGTGACGGCATCGTATCTCATTATGTTGTAATCTGGCTTCATGGAAGTATAACCAGTGTGACCAGGCTCAGAAAGGTCCCACACTTGGGGTTTAATGCTGTGTAGGTGCTGTCTTGAGATTCTTAGTCATTTTATTTTCAAATTTATATTTTGTAATGAAGTCCGATGGAACATTGGAGCAAGAGCCAGGGGCTTGGAGCTTCAGCGCTTGTTCAGTCCACCTTTGATCTCTGCCCACTGGTTCTCTGAACCTCAACAGAAAGTTCCACTCTCCTTGGTCACTGCCAGTCTCCGCCAAAGGATGAGAGGTGGCCCTTCTTGTTTGGAATTGGCAGCTCCACCGAACTTTCAGCTGCCATCTCCATATTTAGCTCCTGTCTGTCCTGGGGGTGGGTTTGGCGGGGGGGCTCTTGGTGGTAAGGGTCCTTTGCCATTGCCAGGTTAATTTTTGCCTTGAGCCCCACAACTTGTGTAGCCAGCCTTGAGCAGAGTTATGATTCAAATCCAGTTCTGCCTAACACCAGGAAATTCTAGAGCAGGAACCAAGATGTATGGTTCAGAACGAAAATCAATTTTCTAGGCTTAGAAAAGTATGGAGAAAAGGCATTGAATTCGGAGATCAAACACCTATCTTTGATTCCACAAACATAATTTACATTTTTGTAGCCCTCTGGGCAAGACACTTAATCTGTCTAACTGAGGCATCCGTAGACTTTCTGTAAAGGGCCAGATATTAAACATTTTCAACTTTGCAGGCCATATGGTCTCTGTTGCAACTATCATTGCAGTGCAAAAGCAGCCATACAAAACACCTAAACAAATAAGCATGACTGTTTACTAGTAAAACCTTATTCATGAACACTGAAATTTGAATTTCCTATAATTTTTATGTGTCATAAAATATTACCAACTTTTTGAATTTTAAAAACAAATTTGAAATGTAAAAAACCCTTCCTAGCACCAGGGATATGGATTTGGTACTGCAGGTTACACTTTGCAGACTCCTCAACTAAGCCATTGTTTTTCATTCATTCATCCACCCATTCATCACTGTTCAAAGTGCGTTTATCACTGCACTAGGCATCAGGGATCAAAAGACATGGATTTGTATGATCTAGACTTTGAAGTTCTTAAGTGCCACCTCATGTTGACTTTCCCAGGCCTCAACAAACAAATGAAAACAGACTAATGGGAAATAGCTTGGGAAATAAGGGAAATAAGTCTTTCCTAAAATAACATCAACTTCTTAAGTCCCAAATTATTTTCATTTTTGATATATGTATATATTCACATTTGTATGAGTATTTGTGTGCATATATATACACATACACACATGTACATATACATTATGCATACCTTAAGTGTGCATGTACCTATGTGAATACACACACAGCATCTTACAATCCTGAATTAGAAATTTAATCACATTGCATGTATACTGTACTGATTAGAGGAATCCAACTTGGGTTTTATATCCAAATATATCATCCCTGTCCTAGAAATACAACCACTGAAATAAATAATAAGCAGTACTATCAGACAGTTTGCAACAATTAGGAATACTCATCCTATTAAGTAGTTTTTTGCAATGTATAACACAAAATATGCACCTGAGTTGAGCAGTCAAGCTATATATATTTTGAGGATACACAATATAATTTTTCTTGAAAGAGAATCAGAAGTGAACTTGTAAGCTCTGATTACAAAGTTATTGAAATGGAAGTCAATACTTTTTTTTCAGAGTGAAAAGCTAAGAATCTTTCTGCAAGTCTCAATTACATACAAATATAAAAAGGACTTTAAAAAGTGCTTTGTAGGTAGGGGCCGTGGTGACGCATGCCTGTAATCCCAGCAGTTTGGGAGGCCAAGGCAGGAGGATTGCTTGAGGGTGGGAGGATTGCTTGAGGCCAAGAGTTTGAGATCAGCCTAGGCAATATTGTGAAACCCTAGCTCTACATAAAATTAAGAAAAATTAGCCAGGTGTAGTAGCTACTTGGGAGGCTGAGGCAGGAGGATCCCTTGAGCCCAGGAATTCGAGGCTGCAGTTAGCTATGATCATGCCACTATACTCCAGGTGGGCAACACAGCAAGACTCTGTCTTCATTTTTTTTAAGTGCTTTGTAAATACAGTGTGGGGTCAACTGAGTTCCTTCTTGAAATATTATTTCCCTGGTTTCAGCTCAGAGGATCTGACCCAAAAGGTCAAAAATGAGGCCAAGAAATCTGCATTTTTATTCAACAGGTAGATTAGGTTATTTTGATACAGCGGGCTCACTTGGGAAACGGCTTTGAAAGAAAAATAGTTAAGGTTTTTACTTTTTATATTTCCCTAGTTCCAGCTTGGAGACATTCTGAGTACTTAAGGGAAGCAGAAGTCTCTTCACCTTATATGCCTTTATCTAGAAACAACTCCTAAAGGAAGCAGAGTCTGCTAGTGGGAACAATGACAATATTGTAAACAGATTTTGGGCCAGAAAAATACACTGCAGACAAAAGCAAAGTGTTATCCTTTGCAGCTTAAAAATTCTAAACAAGAGGCAAAAATCTCTCATGTGTGGCTTTTCCATGACATCTGGAGAAAGGTGTTAAGACATTCACACCTTAAAGAAGCTTTGAGTAAGGAAACGGTGATTTCAAGGCCCTTAAACCCTGTGACACTAGTCTGAAGATAAAAGCAAACAAAACAACAGGCAGAACAAAACTTGGCAAAGATTTTCTCTATCTACCTAGTCAGTATCATCCAGAGGCTTTCATTCCTGAAACTCTTGACAAAAGTTTCAAATAACTTACATATAATTTTTAAACATTATTTCGTTACTAATATGTAATCTTGATAATATCAAAAGTGAAAGAAACTCTGTGGCTATCTGACAATGACGCAGCTTGATTCTACCAAAGAAGCGGAAGTTTTTGTCTGTATTCATGAAGTCATTTGAACTATATACTGTGATGAACATTTCTTACAAGAAGTATTCCTCTGTGTGTATTTGTGCGTATAATATGTATTATACATATATATTATGTATAATTAATTATTTCTACTATCACGTTAATTTAGTGAAGGAAGTACTTTTACAAATTCACGTTGCCTTTGACAATGCTTTTAAGACACATGTAAGATATGGATTTTAGCTTTAGTTATTCAATACGGATTCTCTTTTAGTTTCTAGGCAGGTGGCACAGTATAGTGGTTATGAACACAGGCTCTTGGCATTAGAGAGCTTGAAATTCTTACCACCTGTGTGACAAGTAATTTAATCCCACTAACTGTTTCCTTATGGGGATGAAACTGGTACCTATCATACTGTTAATGCCAATAATAGTGCATAGCAATGATTTTAGTACCTACTTCATGCAGTTGTGAAGATTACAAAAATCCATTAAGTTTCAAAAAATTAGCAATGTGGCTCATAAAAATATAAAATAAACATGTGCTAAAGACATTATTCAATTTCTTAATTAATGAATACACCAATCAGAGGGCTAGGCTGATTCAAAGAGCTGAATATTTTTTATTTTTGAAGATCTGAATATTTATAGGCCTTTGGAGACAATATTAGTATAAGATTTCTGGGTGAGAGTCAAAGCTGGTTGATGACACCCTATGGGATAATAATCTATAGCATTGAGGTTGGAGTTTCTTCTGGATAGAAATAATTTATGTCTTTGTTGGGGAAAAAAAATCTGCAAGTAGACATGGAACTTCACGAAGTGTGAAATTTTCATCAGTAGCAAACAGTGAATTTAACAAATTGTGTTTCCTAGAATATTAAATAATTTGGAGTGGGCCTGTTAGATACTAAAAGTGCACCCACTTCACTTGTTTACATGTCTCAAATAATTTTTCTTAATATCTTTTAAAGTACAAGGACCCTACTAAAGTTAGTTACTAATATTTGCCTTGTTATTTATTTTGTGGACCAAAATATTTTGTTCACCCTGCTTAGGTTATAACTTCATTGGAGCATGATGCTTCTCCATCATATTAACAAATTATTCTCACATATATAAGAATATTTAAAGAGTTATTTAGGGTACACTAAAAACACACAGTACTCCTAGTACATTACCAGGAGCCAGAAGAATAGCTGTGAATTTATCACATCCATAGATTGATTCATTGATTATTTTTTCATTTATCAACTATCAATTCAGTGTCACACTCGGAGGATATTGCATTTAATAGGACACAGTCCTTTCTTTAATGGACCTCCATGTAATATTATTTACTTGTAGTATTTACTTAAAACTAATTTCTACTTCAAATATCGATACATGTGCCATAAACATTGCTTAGAGAAAGAACTCATTGTAAAATATTTTTAAAGTAATGTTGATTTCCACCCAGGAACTTCTTCATTTGACTTAAAATCTCTGGTGCAAGTCTATCTGTCTCTTAACGCAAGACACAGGTGGCGATACAATGTTGATGGTCACAGTTTGAGCTCTCTAATTCTACACATTATTTTTCTTAAACATCCGAAACATTTTTCTGTGTGTAAAAATATAAAGTAAGCAAGTTTCAGTGAGACGTTACTAAATGCACTTTAATGAGATCTTCTCAAATCTATTTTGCTGCCACTAAATTCAAGATACTTATTTTTTCAATAAAGGATTATTTCCATAGAGTGCACAAGAGAAATCATGAGAGGTTAATAACTTCATGATGATAAACCAGAGCACAGGAAAATGAGATAGTGAATAATAAAGTAATATCATTATAATACACAGTTTTATGACATAACCAATCATATTCCTATTATTCTGAAAATATATTGATGTGCATATGTTGATGGACTTTTCATTACTTCATGTACTTCAGTGAGTCCATACACGTGTATTTTTTCAGTATTAAAAAACACACTGCTTGGAGAAATTTACACACAACGAATAGATTTCATTTTATGTTATAGTTCTGAAGAAAACTGCTCTACCTTTTACACCAGAATTATATAAGAACATGTATATTTTTGCACACAATTTTAAGGGCTCATACACTCTCTAGAATCATATCCAGGTGAAACAGGTCACAAAAAGACTGTGTCAACATTAAATATTTAACTACCCACAAAGATTTTGGTTTTACGTTCTGTCAAATTATTTTCAGAATAAAAGTTCATTTTCAAATCAAATAGTGGGACTCAATTTATTTTGTAAGACTAAAAATGCTTAAATTAGGGAAATACTATTGTATATATCAGACTAAAGACTATTTAGAATAGGTAAAAAATTTTAAACAAGGAAAAGTGATTAGTCAGTTTTTTACAATTATATTTATGCTTCTGTTGCAAATACTAATTACTGGCTTTAATTGAGCATATCAATAATTGATTATGTACTTATAAGTTGTATATACCTTTGGTTAAAAAACAGGGTAAATTACAAAGATAAATGAAGTTATTTATTTGATTTAATCATCATTATTTTTACAAACTTCCCTTTCTAAAGGAAGACCTATATATTATCTCCATGAGAATAAAAATGTGTTTTCCATGAGTGGCTGGTTCACTTGAAGAAAAAAAGAGTAGTTGGTGAGAGGAGCACAAGTGTGCAAACGTAGATGAAAAGCTCCATAAGTCCCTTAGGACAGTGTAAATGTGCAAATGCAGTCAGAGAGCCCTAAGGAAGAGGGAAATGCCAGAAGAATGACTGTGAAGGTTAGCGGTCCGACTGCCTTCTCTTGAATGGGGAGGCTTTCTCCTCTGCCAAAATTGGAGGACTCGGATTTCAGTATTTTAAGGAAGATCACAGCTTTTTAGACATTCAGCGTATCACGTATGCTTCATTTGACAGTCTCAATGCTGGATTTCAGATTCTGGGGTTACACACAAATGTAGAATATTTCTTACCTTTAAATGATTATAAATAAAACTGAATTTTCTTTTAGATATTGGTGGATCATTTTCATGAAGCCACCCGACAATAACATCAGAATTTGGAGGCCAAACTGAGGTTCAGCGGAGAGGCAGAAGGACATGTCTTTGGTTCTTTTCTCTTTGAAAAGGCTCATTACCCAACCAGGAGGTAAAACAAGATAATTCAACACAGCAACAACCATAGACGTCTCCTTCAAAGCCTCACAAATACAGCACAAGACAGATCCTTTTTTTTCACTTTAACTTTTTTTTTCTTCGTATGCCAACTTTGCCACAATACATTTTGAAAAATTACTTGTCCGCCTTAGAAATGGACCACATGTCAGCAAGTGGTTTTCTGTTGATGAAAAGCACCTGAAGAATCCAGAAAGGAAAGGGAAACATTTCTTTGTTTTGTTATTGGGAAGGAATGGATTTGGTAAGGTACGACACAGTTCTAGCACTATTTCATCCAGAAGTTTGAATCAAAGATATTAATCTATATTTTCAAATGACAAAAGAACAGGGGATCTTTTTCAGAAAATCCACTCACACAAAAAAAATGTTTTTTATTTAGTTCTATCTTAGAATGCCTATCGTTATTATAAAACTAAAATGAAGATTCATTTCATTTAAAATGCTCAACAGTTAAATATGAAATCTCTGGTTGATTCAAGTGCTTAGGTTTGATTCCACTCTTTCCGGCTACTCTACTCTGCCTAATTTACTGCTGATCAGCAATGCTTCCTTGGGTGAGGTGTCAAATAAAAAGCGATAAAGTCCACACAAATTAAATCTTAGCTATAAACAATGATAAGAGGTCATTGGGAACAAAGGTTTAATGTGCTCTTTAAAATAAAATTTGAATTATCTGTAGATTCCAATTTTCTATTCCCTATTGTTATAGACAATTAAACGTTGTGTTTACACTTAAACTGAATTTGTTAAAAATTCCTTATAAAGTGAGAAAAAGAGACTAAAAACACGAGACTAATTTTTTTTTTTAGTGCTTAACTAATCTAACTTGAATGACACTCTCAGTTCATGTTATGCCAGGAAATATAAGTTCCCCATTTTGTCAATTATTTTACAAAGAGGGTTGTTGAAAGTTCTCATCTACCAACTGAAGAATGCAGAGACATGCTATAAATTACCAGACTGCTTGAAAAATGGAACAGAATTTTCAAAAGGATCTTATAAAAGTAAATAATATAAACACATCACAGATATGGGACATAACAGTACAATTACCCTCCCTTTCCCAGATGGAACTACGGAAGTCTTCAAACCTAGTGTAGATCTATAATACAGTAGGATTACTTGCTACGTATTTAAATGCTCTGCTCTCTCTGGCCCTTGCTGGAGTGATGAAGATCCTGTTCGGGGAACCATAGAGGTCATTAAGTTACTCCAGGAGAGAAAGATACGGTTTCTGTGAATGTATGGTGCCTGTTTTCCTGATTGTATGGAAACTAGGATAGAACAGCTGAATGCCAGTTATTCCTAGATCGCCTCACCCTTTTCCAAGCAAGGAGGTTTTCTCTCAGGACCATCATGATAGGGCTATGTTTTTTGGCACCAACTTGTAGCATAAAAGAACTTAGGAATAAAGTGTGAGTGTGCATTTTGAAGGTTGTTAAATTATGCTTCATTGCTCTCCATTCATTTATTTAAAAAACTGGAAAAATATGGTTAATTTTTCTAACGATTTTTTTAAACAAAGGCTTTAGAATTTCTCAACTTTGAAATCTCAATTACAGAATGCTATTTTCATGCAAATGAGAGCAGCATACCTGCTGCAGTTTTCTTCTAGATTTTAAAGTCTTGGTATTTAGATTTATAGGAAAATAGTGCTGGCATAAAAATCATACTTGTTTATGATACAGGACACAAAATGGTAGCACAGTTTGACAAAGAAAATTCAGATAAGAATGTGACTGCCTGAGAAAGGAGATAGAATTAAGTTGATAAGGGCAATGAACATAATGATAGTGAAAGTGGGAGCTGAACAGTGAGAACACACGGACACAGAGAAGGGAACAACACACACCAGAGCCTGTTGGAGATTGGGGGCGAGGGAAGGAAACTTAGAGGATGGGTCAATAGGTGCAGCAAACCACCGTGGGACACTTGTACCTGTGTAATGAACCTGCGTGCTCTGCATATTTATCCCAGAACTTAAAGTAAAAATAATAATAATAGTAATAAAGAAAATAATAATACCTGTGGCTTACACCTGTAATTCCCACACTTTGGGAGGCTGAGGCCAGTGGAAGACTTAGCTCAGGAGTTCGAGACCAGCTTGGGAAACATGGCAAAAACCAGTCTCTACAAAAAGTACAAATAATTAGCTGGGCGTGGTGGCCCATGTCTGTAGTCCCAGCTACTTGGGAGGCTGAGGTGGAAGGATCTATTGAGACCAGGAGGCAGAAGTTGCAGTGATCTGAGAATATAGCACTGCACTCCAGCCTGGGTGACACAATGAGAGCCTGTTTCCAAAATAATAATAATAATAATAATAATAATACCAACACCTTTCATTATCTACTATTTGTGGACTTTCAATCACATTCTAGGTGCTGTGGTACAGTTATCCATTCAAGGAATTTCTACTGTAGTGGGTAAGACAAATAGTATACAAATAGAATACAAGTAGCACCAATATGGCAAGATATAAGCTTATAGAGATGTATCAAAGGGCATTGCAGAGATAGGAACACTAAACTAGAAAACACCTACTTTCTGAGATAAAGAAAAGGTTGGCAATGCTTTTTAGAGGAGTTGATCTGAGAATAATGGGCGTTTGCAGGAAATATAAGCAGGGGAAAGCATTCTAATTGAAGAGTCTGGCTGTGTAAAGTACAGAGCAGTGAAAGAACATGGACTTTATAAGAAAGCCAAGCAGGCAAAAAGAATAAATGGCAGAGCTGATTTCGTAAAAATATGCAAGGGTAGAATAGCAAAGGCTATGAAATATTTATTTTTGCTTGTAACCTAGGGGAAATCATGGATGTGTGAGAAAGAAAAGAGCATGAAAGGAAACGGTTTCCAGCTATTATAGAAGGAAGATTTGCAGAAGCATTGATCAAACAAGTTCCCTGAGACAGAACATGGTCTCATCCAGGTTCTCTAATACTGTTTGAGAAATAAAGATATCCCTGGTCCCCAAATGATAGCAGGACAGGAGAACTGGGAAAGCATGCGGAGTCTCTGCAGACAGGTTCTGGTATCATCAGTGGTGCTTAGATGTGGTAGGAGAATGCAAGAAGGAAAATTATCATCTAGCAAGCATCAACACATTACATCAAACATTTTTTAATACGCATGATCTTACTTAGTCTTCACAACAATCCTATGAAGTGTGAATTATTATCTCAAAGTAAAACGTAGTTGAACTAAGTTCCAGAGAAGTGAACTTATCCAAGATGACACAACTGATAGAGGTGGTGGCATGCCCCTAAAATGGGATCTAAAACCCTGCCTATCTGTCTGATATCACAACGTATACTCTTTCTGTAGATCTCCTATCTTAAGTGGTACTTCTGTCGTTGGGTACATAGTAGCAAGACAACCATTTTGCCTTCAGGGAGAAGGCTTTGTGACATAATTCTAAGCTAATTCCTCTCTGGTTTTATGGGAAAGGGGTGGCAGCGTTAGAAGCCAGGCGAGTGCAACTCTGTGAGGCTAAAATGGGTCAATTTTTAAAGTAGGCCATGCTACTAATGAAAGCAGCATAAACCCCAGAAGTATTTTATATGAAGAATTGAGAAGATATAGTGACCAATTGGATGTATGAAATGGAGAACCAGCCATTAAGGAATGTCTCTTCCGGCATGAGAAACTGAAGAAAGAACCATCAAACAACAAACAGAAGATAGAAGGGAAAACAAGCACCAGGTCAATGTGACATGAAAGCAACAATACATATTTTAGTGATTATCAGATTCAGGTGAGAAAAGTCTGGGATTTTACAACAGCACATTTCATATATTTCTGGTAATTAATATATTTCAGGCCCAGGCAAACTACAATATCAAGGGCTATAAAACTCATATCAGTGAGGTCAGGACAGCTCTGAGGACAATTATTCAGGATCATTTAAATAGATCATACACACCTGAAACTCTGAAACAGATACTACTCTTGTGATGGGAGAGATGAAAATCACACTTGAGAGTCCATTTATTATAGCTGTTGTCTGAAAAGTTGCTAGGGCAAATAAGACACTACAAAGAGTAGGAAAACAGATTTATTGCCATGACATATGCTTATGTGCTTTGGCTGTTGCACAATTTGAAATAATTGGCATAATGATACTTCTTATAATCACTATTATCAAGTTTGAACATAATTTTTAGCTATGGGAAGAGAGACAAAAAATCTGTTTGTTGGTGTAAAAATTCAGAAGCTAGAGAGAGGTGGCTGGAAAAATGAAAAATTCAAAATAGAAGCAAAGAGTTTCTTTTGTCTTGTTTTGGGAGCTTTCATACTTTTAGAATTATTTTGAGTTGAAAACAGAATTTTATTATTTATTTTGAATTCATTTGGCACTTTTGACTCTTTGAAGTCAAAAGTAATGCCAAGAATGTATTTTGTAAAGAAATAATGTGCTTATGAAAGTACACCTGTACACACGTCCCAGTCCAGGATGCTGATGATCACATGCAGCTGTCAATCTGATTCCCGTCAATTCTAAGCCGTTTCTACTCAGGGATTCATATTATGGCTATGGATTCATTCATTCATTCACAAGGTTTATTCAGTGCTTGCAATAATTGTGCAAGGCACTATTCCAGTCCTCCAGATGGACTTGAGAAGAAAACTGAAAAAAGTATTTTCCCAATAGAGAGAGAGAGAGACATAAATTAACAGAGAAAGATAATTTCTAGGAGGGATAATGTGCTGTGAAGAGTGATAAGTGAAAAGATCTGTTTTACATAGACAAGCTTGAAATGCCGGCCAGGTATCCAGTCATGTAGCATTTTAAAGGGCATCATTAGGGATACATATTGGAGTAGGACACGTAGAACTTGCTGATGGGTTGGACAAAGGTAAAACCCCCCAATTTTTGGCCTAAGCAACCAAGAGTATAGTAGGAATTTAATAAAAATAGGAAAGATTTGGTGAGGAACAAGTCTAGATGGAACATCAAAAAGTCAATTTAGTACATATCTATTTTGAAACATTGAGTAGACATACAAGGGAAGATTTATAGCTCTTTGATATCTAAGCAAGAAATCATAGGGGATTCGGGGCTAGGATAAAGATCTGGGAGACTTCTGCATATGTTAGTTTTTTTGTTTTTGTTTGGTTTAAGCCTTTAATCCCAGCACCTTGAGAGGCTGAGGGCCTTTCCTGGAAGCAGGACTCATACAGACTTTCATCCCTCCAGTATCCATTCTGCATTTTGTTCTTTGATTTACCATGGTTTCTTTTCTCTCTTTTTTTTTTTTTTTACTAATTCTCAATTTATTTTCTTCACGGTTTAAAGCTGGGAATGCTTACCAGGCTGTGGTAGATTGAATTGTGGATTTTCCTCACCATTTCGCCTCATGTTCCTGTTCTTTTGAGAAGTTCATGAAAGGCTCACAGTCCAATTCATTCTCCTCTAAACTCCTGCTTAAAAAAAAAAAGAAACTAATTATTTCTTTTCTCTTCTCCTAAAATTTTTCCAGCCATAATATACCCTGGCTGATCTTCTCAAATAATCGTTACCTTTCTTTTCCCTTCCCCGACCACTACCCACTTTTGAAATAAAATATTAGGTTTAGAAGTCAAGAAAAGAAAAAAAGTCTTTTGGGGGGAGGGAAATGAAGATCAGCTATAATAGCTGCATTATGAAATGCATACTAAATGAGAATATTTGTTTTGTTCCTTTTGTAAGTAATGTTTATTAATATCTACTAGATATTTGATTAGAGAATCAACTAGAGAATTGGAATTAAACTTAACTATGACACTTGTGACAGCGGTTTCACTGGCATGCTCCTTATGACATTATCATCCCTGACACAGGGGAGCAGGAACAGTGTTAATCAAATAACTGAAAAGTCAATCGCTAACATTTTGGGATTTGAGGGATGATGGAAATATTTCTAGAAGGTAAGGGATATGAAATCACGAACATTTTAACATAAAATAAGCTAATGGCATGCTACATTCTATGCTTTGTGGAATTAAAAGTAGGATACCATAAGATAACTGGAAATGTGAGATAGGCTCAATTTCTCATGAGAAGACAAAAGCAAAAACAAACCGATGACGCTGGCCTTTTCTACTTCATAGAGCAGATGTGAGTATCAGTGCGGATAAGATATTTGGTAGTACTTTGAAAAATAAAAGATTCAGACAAAAATGTAACTTATGGGTTTCTGGAATTCTTTACAGGGACTTTCAATTAAAAAACAATGCAGAAAATTTATGGATCTTAGAATCTAAACAATGATTTTCATATAATTTAATTTAAACAATCTCTGTGCACCAAAAATATACATCATTCATTATTTAGTATTTTCAGGTAGAAGTAAAATCTTGAATAAAGCACAACTGTATGAAATATCAAATATTACCAAAGGGTTGGTTTATTCATTGGCAATTCTATTATTTGTTGTCTAAATCAGTTAGAAAATCAATTAATATTACCCTCAGTTGAAAGATAGTTGATTTGACATATTCATGAATGCTTACTGATTGAGTTTTGATTTAGTCATATTTAGTACCACTCAGGATAAATTTGAATTTAATTTACCTGAGTTAATAGTCATGCAGAACTTTAGAAAACATAAATAAGGTTATAAATACTATTGTTATGTGAATCTGTAATTCTTAGCCACTTTATTTTATGTTCATTCCTTCCCCATTAAGAAAGAAAACTGGTAATGCTAGTTATAATACATTTATTAAATTGATTTGAATCAAGTATACTAATATTGTATGCTCTCAAGTACTTGAGAGCATACCAACTCTCAAGTTTATTAAAATTTACCTTTCACATTTAAAGAATATGAAGATATTTTATTAAGTGCTATTGAATATTTATTCTAAAACTTTTTAGCCTATATCCAAATGACTAATTACATCTTTGATGATATGTGACTATCCTGTTTCATAATTTTTGGCATCTTGATGATGACAAACATATTTGGGCATAAATCATGTTAAAATGGGTCATGATTCCAGGAAATCTTTACTCATCTGTGATCTTTTATCTTTGCTCATCATGTTTTAGGATTCAGACTTGCTCATTATTATTATCTTTTGAAGTTGGGTGAAAGTGTTTCTATTTCTCCAAAAGAGATTCACATATCTACACGAAAATATAAAATGAAGAATATTAAAATTAAGAATTAAAATTATATATAGCATTGTAATAACCTTGAAAACAGGCCCAAAATTTTAAGAGTTAAATTGTTCACATTTATTATTTAACTTTTTTTCTCATTTTACTTAAATCTGTAGTTTGTCAACAGTAACCATAAATTTTTGGTTGAAATATTAATTAATATTGAGTCTCATTTTGGGAAATTTATAATATTTAAAAATATTTTTGCTCCTATTAGCGAATATTCTTTTATCTTACATGCATTTTAAAACTTTATAACCTTATATATTGGCATGATGTAGATACTGATCAATTATAAAGTTTGTTCATTAATGAATAATTCACAGATCTAATTTTAATTCTTTATACAACTTGCCAAATTTCAGCATAGGTATGAATGTGGAAAATAAGCAGAAAAATGATTTTTAAAAAAGAAATAGCATCATAATGATGGGTATCATCATAATGATGATACCCATTTTTTTAAAAAAGCAAGAGAAAAAATGAAATTGAGAATTTGGTTAACATGAGGTAATTTGCTAGTATTTTTCCAGGAACCCAGAATATTCAAACACACGAATTAGGTGAAAAATAAAACTACCCTTTAAAAGTAAGTCAAAAGATGAAACAACCAGCATAAATATGTAAAATATTTCAAAGTTAAGCAAAAAAAAAAAATCTTATTAACAATGGAATTCATATATCAAAACCACAAATACCTATATGTGTGTCTGGTTAAGGGGAAATGAAAACAAGTATGCAAATTCATAGTGACAGTTGGTAAAATTATTTTAAATAGAACCTTGGCGTATGCAATGCATACCCCGAGTTACTGATAATTTGACCGTAATCTTATTGCTGATACTAAACATGCAGAGATGTTTAAATGAAGTAAAACAGTGCACATGACATAAGTCACTGAACTGTGTTTCACAGTGAAACACTGGGAGTGAACTCTCTCTGTTGTTTTGTATGTAATAGGATATTGAAGGATTTTTTTTTCTGTTTCCTGGAATTATATGCCAAAGCTGAAGACAGAGGGGAACAAATATGCAACATATGTTTATTAAACTACCAATAAGGTGATAGTTGTTGAGGCTGGTCAAATTCCTGCAGAGCTTAAGGAGTAGACTCTAAGTTACCCGGCTATACCATGCTCTATCTCCAACACCTGGAACTAGGGTGAGGCAAACGAGGGGTCTGGGGTGCAAAGTTAAAGAAGCAGTTGCACAACCCTGAGTAGGTGCTCCATAAATTCGTGCTCTAGGCTTCTTTCCCACTGGACAAGGGTTTGGCCTGTAGACTTGATAAGATATGCCTGCAGATGGGTCAACAGGGGAAAGCATAATTTGAGAGAAGCGGGGTTAGGGAAATAGAGGAAAGGGGTCTGAGAAGAGGGGGGCAGTGGAGGAGCCCACCCACCTACTGTTTGGCATGGCAGGATTGCAGGTCTCTTGTGGATCAACTGCACAGCTAGCTGAGCCATCATCTTCCACCATTCCTACTGCTCCCCAGATTTTTCTGATGCTGGAGATGCCTCGCTTTGCAAATAGCTTTCTTGGTACTTAACAGGATAGCTTAAATACAGGTGTGTTTTAGTTTATTTTCAATTGATATAGGAATGCAACCCTGCTGTGTCAAATAGTGAGCCCAAAGCAGCTCCACTGTCACCCTTCCTTTAGGCTCATTCCCTTGTGCATGTATTACTTTTAAAACTGTCTGATATCTATGTTGATTTGTATCGATAATATAAACGTGAGGAAAAACTTGAAGCTTTTGTCATATATATGGATGTATTTAGTACAGTTCTTTGCAGGTCGTATGATTCATTCAGAGGGCTGCTTTACATCTTAGCCAAAGTCTCTTTGCTGAGATGGCCTTCAACAAAATGCAAATAATATGTACAGAATTCCCATTGTTAAACTGTGTTTGTGTAATTCATTAAAACAACCAAAGATAAATTACAATAACTTTTGTTTTTCTTCCGGATAATGCTATCTTTTCAAAATCCTAAAATTGTAGAGTGCCATTTCTGAAGCTTATCAGGCAGTTTCTACAGAATTTGGACTTGTCAATTCCATCTTTGATGAAAAATACTTTTCTACTAACTCTCCCGAATTTGATAGAGCTGTGCTTTATATAGCATAATTTCATCAGTAACATGAGCAATAGTACTGAGGTGGCATCGGGAAACCAATAAATGATGAAAACTTTGCCATACAGTTACATCATCTCCATAGTCTTATCATTTGTCAACTTTACCTTTTTTAATTTAAACTTTCATTGTCACTTGGAATAAAGGCATCTAAAAGATTGCTCACAACAGCAATAAAGTCACATTTCTGCCATGCATATCATTTGTAAAATTTAAGTTTGCAGTATTGCCAAAAGTGTTGGTTAGTTCATACACAAAACAATGACAAAATGCCAGAGCACTCAGTTATGCAACAAATGTAGTATTCCCGACTGGTCCAGTTCAAGGATTGGTAAATAATGTTTTACAAGCTAAAATGCATACCGCTCTGTGTAGGACTGTTGCCTGACTTTTCTAATTGATTATGAACTTTCTGATGCTTCTGACCATGCTTATTTCCATTCAGAAAGTTATTATCACTATCAAAGATGCTTGGTATTGACTGTTTTTATATAATAATGTATTGCATACTATATAGAGATGTACTTATCATCTTTCAAGAATTTAAAATCTAAGAGAACAATAGTGATGATTTAAAATGCATTGTTGAGTGGGATAACTGTCTCCCCCATAATAGCATTCAAGTATAGGGCTACCAAATCAGCAAAGTTGATACATTTTCCACACATTGATAGATATAAGAATCAATAAAGATAGGAAATCCAGCAATGTTTCATTTTATTTTTGGGCTATCTTGTGTGTGCTCTCACACATGCATGTGTGGCTATCTGAAAATTTAGTAAAACTATAAGCTCGTAACATTCAAATTGATCTATTTTCTATACACTGTACCTTACATTTATAAATACCTTTGTAACCATTTTTCTTATTTTGATACCAAAATACTGTGACATTTTAAAGGGGGAAAGCAATAATTATTACATATATTTTGCAAGTAAGTAAAGAAAGACACAAAAAAGTTTAGAGTCTTGACGAAGATGGTACTACTAATAAGAAAATCAGGTAGTATTAGTTCATTGAACTTTCATTTGCTAGTTAAACATGTATTTGCTGATTCTGTTAACCTTATTTTAGTCACTAGTCACTAGGTACAGAAGGATTAAAGGCATGTTCTTTGCTCATTCAGACTGAGGGTGGGGGAGATATTTTTTAGACATAAACTATACAAACATATAGTAAGTTCAATTACAAATTTATACAAATAAGAGCTGTAAAATCCCAGTAAATTAAATAGCAGCTTCTATAGACACTCTAGGTAGATTTTATTAGAATATAGTTATTAAGTACTTCTGAGTTGAGAAGATCACAATGGTAAATTAATCTGGTCCAGAGGTAAAGTTGGAAATGCACATGGGGCCAGATTGTGAAGAATGTTTACATCAGGTTAAGGATACTTTATTTTTCAGTCTTTTACCCATTTGTTTTTGCCACTTCCTGTTGACCTCCAAGTACTAGCAAAACAAAAAACAAATTAACAAATTCTATAAAATATAAAAAGAATGCTTAACATGTAAAAAAAAAAAAAGGAGATCATTATTATAGAAACTAACTTAAAATATTTCAAGAAATAATTTCTGTAAGTCATGGTCAAATGCTGCCAAGTGATAAGACAGGATGAGGGCTGAAGATTGTTTTGTGAATTTATCAATTTGAAGGTTAATGATGATTTCAGTAAGAACAATCATAAGAGAATGATATTTCCATAGCCACTCAACTAAGCGCCTCTTCTTGAATAGAATCGTGTTTGGAAACTTAGTCCTTTCCTTAATCACATTTTCCTGTCATGTTTCAAATTTGCTCAACATTCACTTCTCTGCAAATACCACTGAAAAATGAATCTAAACTAGTGCATTTCACGAGAGTAGACGGATTCACTTATTCCTCAATGAAGACTTGGGTTTAATAGTTGCCTAGATGACTTTTGTTTTATATACCAGAAAATGCAAAAGCTCCTTCACTGATATGCTGCAAAGAGGGAGGTGAGTGAAATGCTGGGGGCTGGGTGGGCCACTCTTGTTTTTGGGAGGAATGCTATTAAGACATTACCGTATGCTATATGAAGAATAAACCATTGGCATCTATGGTAATCAATAGCTTCTAATTTTGCTTTCAGTGTAAAGTAGGGCAAGAATTTTAATTTGCTAATGTCAAATAACTGCAGGAACTTACACTTTCCCTCATGTTACTTCCTTTGTCATAAAATTTCAATGTTTCTTGAGTGATAAATTGCATAACTTTAGATCATCAATGTAAACTGGTCATCAGTTCCCTCTTCTTTAAAAATGGCATGATGCTTTCCTTTTAGTATCATTTGAGAATTAAATAAAAACATTAATAAATCAGTTAATACAGTGTATGTATCTTCAAATATGGTAATTACATAGGAAATAAAAAACAAATCCACAGGCTTATTTGCTAACCTAGTACCAAGCTAGTACACTTTCTGATACTACTCTAAGCTTACTTTGCATTTGGAATGTATTAAGCTACTTACCTTTTAATTAAAAAATAATCTTTTCTACTTCTATATCAGTTCATATATACGTTTTTTGATTCACCCACAATGTTCTAAATCTGATCTTCATCCATTAAAATGCCGCAGACAGTATTTTTAATGTCAGGTTTTTAAATCACTCCTGTGTATTATAGCCAAAAGTTATTTTCTTTCATGAATTCCCATGACACATCATTTCTACCTTTTACAGAATTGTATTTTTGTAGAAAATACCATAGGTTTGTCCACTTAATACCCCTTTCACATTCCTTGACTTCTTTTTCCTGAACCATAGAGGCTACAAAATAATAAGTGACAAAGTCGGGTCATGAAAATTATCCATGTGTCACCACCCATAGTTTCTTAAATTTTGTCAAATACAGGAAGGAAAATGAATGTGGGCACTGAATTCCTCCTTTGGTGCCTACATTTCTCATAGCTTTCCCTCCTATATAAGAGTAATTTTCAAGTAGCTACATAGGTATGTTATAATTCATATTCGGACCTGAATTTAGTATTTTATATTGAGTAAGTACAGCTAGAAGTAAATGAGTAGTATAGAAGATGGAAGAAAAATAACAATTTCTAATCTACTTACATACCAGATACATTCATGTTTATTCTCTCTATTGTGTCTTTTTTTTCATTTTAAGATGTTTGCTAAATAGTTCCAATTCTGCAGAATTTTACAGATGAATAATTGAAGCCTGGATATTTGTAATCTAAAAAGGTTGAACTCAAAGAAACAGAGTAGAATGGTGGTTACCCAGGTCTGAAGAATGATAGTTGGTCATATATTACAAAATATGAGTTAGGTGAGAGGAATAAGTTCAGGAGCTCTATTGTATAACATGGTGACAATAGTTAATAACAATGTATTCTATGCTTGAAAATTGCTAAGAGAGATTTCAAGAGTTCTTAACATAAATGAATAATGAATATATGAGGTAATACATATGTTAATTAGCTTGATATAGACATTCCATAATATATACGTATTTCATGTTGTACACCATAAATACATATAATTTTTGTCCATTAAATAAATCAATAAATTAAATTAAGACTAATAAGTTGGTAATTTTGTTAAAATCACAGACAAAGTTATGATGCTGGGATTCAAGTCCATGAGTTTTTGATTGTATGGTCTCAATCATTTTCAATCGTACCACAATATCTCATTTGTTACTTTAAATGTGAAAGTGCGTACTACCAGGTATAAGACACCCTTTACCTTTACCAGTTAAATCTTACAAATTAAATTACCAATTAAATCTTAAAATCTCCACTTTTAAAAATTCTATGAAGATTATTCCAATGGTTTTCTGGTGTATAAGTCTGCTTTCACACTGCTATAAAGAATTGCACAAGACTGGGTAATTTGTGTATAAAAAAATAAATAAAAATAAAAAAAGGAAACAAGAGGTTTAATTGACTCAGTTCCACACGGCTGGGAAGGCCTCAGGAAACTTACAATCATGGCAGAAGGGGAAGCAGGCATGTCTTCTATGGTGACAGGCAAGACAGCATATGAAGGAGGAACTTCATAAAACCATCAGATGTGATGAGAACTCACTATCATGAGAACAGCATGAGGGAACTGCCTCCATAATCCAATCACCTCCTTCTCTCAACATGTGAGTATTACAGGTCCCTCTCTTGACACGTGGGGATTACAATTTGAGATATTTGGGTAGGGACACAGAGCCAAACAATATCATTCTGCCCCTGCCCTTCTCAAATCTCCTGTCTTTTCACATTTCAAAACCAGTCATGTCTTCCCAACAGTCCTCCAAAGTCTTAACTCATTTCAGCATTAACTCAAAAGTCAACAGTCCAAAGTCTCATCTGAGACAAGGCAAGTCCTTTCCACCTATGAACCTGTAAAATCAAAAGCAAGTTAGTTACTTTCAAGACATAATGGGATACAGGCATTGGATAAATGCTCCCATTCCAAATGGTAGAAATTGACCAAAACAAAGGGGCTACAGGTCACATGCAAGTCTGAAATCCAGTGGGGCAGTCATTAACTCTTATAGCTCTAAAATAGTCTCCTTTGACTCCAAGTCTCACATCCAGGGCACGCTGATGCAAGGGATGGGCTTCCACAGCCTTAGGCAGCTCCTTCACAGACTGATGTTGAGTGCCTGTGGCTTTTTCAGGGACACAGCATAAGCTGTTAGTGGGTCTACCATTCTGGGGTCTGGAGGATGGTGGCCCTCTTCTCACAGCTCCACTAGGCAGTGACCAGTGGGGACTCTGTGTGTGGGCTCTGACCCTGCATTTCCCTTCCACATTGCCCTAGCAAAGATTCACCATGAAGGCCCTACCCCTGCAGTAGACTTTTGCCTGGACAATCAAGCATTGCTATAAATCCTCTGAAATGTAGGTGGAGGTTCCCAAACTACAATTCTTGACTTCTGTGCACCTGTAGACCCAATACCTTGTAGAAGCTACCAAAGCAAGGGCTTTCACCCTCTGAAGCAACTGCCTGAGCTGTACCTTGGTCCCTTTTAGCCACAGCTGGAGATGGAGCAGGGAACCAAGTCCTGAGTCTGCACAGAGCAGAGTGGCCTTAGGCTGGACCCAGGAAACCATTTTTCCCTCCTAGGTCTCTGAGCCTGTGATTGTAGGGGCTGCCACCAAGATCTCTGACACGTCCTGGAGACATTTTCCCCATCATCTTGATGATTAACATTCAGCTTCTCATTACTTATGCAAATTTTGGCAGCAGATTGAATTTCTCCTCAGAAAATGTTTTTTTCTTTTCTATTGCATCATCAGGCTGCATATTTTCTAAACTTTTATGCTCTGCTTCCCATTTAAAGATAACTTCCAATTTCAGATCTTCTCTCTCAAGTTCAAAGTTTCACAGATCCCTAGGGCAGGGGCAAAATGCCACCAGTCTCTTTGACAAAGCATGGCAAGAGTGACCTTTGCTCCACTTCCCAAGAAGTTCCTCATGTCCATCTGAGACCACCTCAGCCTGGGCTTCATTGTCCATATCATTATCAGCATTTTGGTCAAAACCATTCAATAAGTCCTAGGAAGTTCCAAATTTTCCCACAGCTTCCTGTCTTCTGAGCCCTCCAAACTGTACCAACATCTGATCATTACCCAGATCCAAAGTTGCTTCTACATTTTCTATATCTTTATAGCAGTTCCCCACTCTTTGTACTAATTAATTGTATTAGTTCCACTTCACATTGCTATAAAGGACTGCCCAAGACTGGGTAATTTATAGAGAAAATAGGTTTAATTGACTCATCATTATGCATGGCTGGATAGGCCTCAGGAAATTTGAAATCATGGCAAAAGGGGAAGCAGGCATGTCTTACATGGTGGCAGGCGAGAGTGCATTTGAAAGAGGAACTATTAAACACTTATAAAACCACCATATCTCATCAGAACTCACTCACTATCATGAGAGCAACATGGGCGAAACTACTCCTATGATCCAAACACCTCCCACCCTTGACACATGAGGATTACAATTCAAGATGAGATTTGGGTAGGGGCACAGAGCCAAAACATTTCATTTGGAGATGAATTCCACCAGCTCATGAGAATCACTGGTCACATTTCTTCCTGACTCTGTGTTCAGTGACTTCATGCTGATAGCTTGAAATTGATCATGTTGGGAATATTTACACTATGGAAATTGGCAAACTTCACAAATCAGGGCTTTTCCTCTTTCTCCCCTAGCTGCTTTTTTAAACATTTACCAGAACACCACTAGTAAAAACATTTTCATTTGGAATCTTTAAAAACATCTTTTCATAATTTTAACATTAATCCTTTTCTTTTGGTGTTATATACATTTCAGGGCTGTTTCATTTGTTGACATTTGAAATATCATTGTCATGTCCTTTATGTTTCAAAGACATCCCACTATTAAAAAAACTTTAATTTCAATTTTTCCCTATTTACTTCTAGTTCTTCTTTGCTTTTTTTTTTTTAATTGCAATTTCAATGTGCAGTCTTGCCAAGAACTATTGCATTGAAGTAGTTGAGTGTTTGTCTGTAGGGATGCTTTTTTTTTCCCAACAGAATTCCATTGAATGACCTGCAAATAAATGAACTGCAAGGGCAGATCTATGGTGAATCATTCAGAGAAACTGGTGAGCCAAAGTATTGGATAATCTCCGATTTTGCCACTACGGTTCATATATAATTTTAATTATTTCCTATATGAAAATCCAAATAAGTATGAAATAAGTAGCCTTTCTGAACTAAGGGAAGAAATAAATTAATAAATTATCTGAAATCAGGATCACTTACTAGCACCTACTATATGACCCTTATTGGTACATAAAAACAAAGTCAAGTTATCTGAGGAAGAGCAAGAGAAAGTTTTAATATTTAAGCTTATAAGAGCTGATGGAAGATCTATCTCAGATGAGTTCAATGTCAAGGTGTGCACATACTGGTCAAATGCTTCTTAAAATTAACTCCTGTGCAATGTAACTGTGTTTTCTTCTTCACATGATATATAAACTGTTCCAAAAGCCATAAGTTGGGGAACATTCATATTTTCAAGATTGCATATAGTTCCTCGCCTACCTGAGTTCATACTGAAATAATTTATAAACCAGTAAAAGAGGAAACAACTAATGACTAGTGATACTGACATCTTCCTGGCCAAAGTTTCAGGTATTTCCATTGAAATAGTGTGATTTAGTTTGATGGAAGCCACAGAGGCTGGAAATATAACAAAATTAAATTTTACCTCCTTCAAAAACACTGTCTATCTAGAAGGTAAGTAAAGATAATGCTGACTGATTCAGTCTGCCACACTCTGAGTGAATGAGTCAAAGAATGATATCAGAAGAAAGTATGGGGGAAAATGCAAGTTATTTCTAGGCCTACTGTCTGCTTAGAACATTGGGGAAAATGCTAACATTCAGAAATGTGTGATTTGGCCAACCATAAAACTAGGCACTGCTAAAGTTTATTATAGTAAAGATAGCAACATAATCGTCAGATTCACCAGGGTTGAAACAAAGGAAAAAATGCTAAGGGCAGCCAGAGAGAAAGGTTGGGTTACCCACAAAGGGAAGCCCATCAGACTCACAGCAGATCTCTCAGCAGAAACCCTACAAGCCAGAAGAGATTGGGGGCCAATATTCAACATCCTTAAAGAAAATAACTTTCAACCCAGAATTTCATATCCAGCCAAACTAAGTTTCATAAGTGAAGGAGAAATAAAATCCTTTATGAACAAGCAATTACTCAGAGATTTCATCACCACCAGGCCTGCTTTACAAGAGTTCCTGAAAGAAGCACTAAACATAGAAAGGAACAACCAGTACCAGCCACTCTAAAAACATACCAAATAGTAAAGAGCATCGACACAATGAAGAAACTGGGTCAACTAATGGGCAAAACAACCAGCCAGCATGAAAATGGCACAATCAAATTCACACATAACAATATTAACCATAAATGTAAATGGGCTAAAGGCCTCAATCAAAAGACACAGACTGGCAAATTGGATAAAAAATCGAAACCCATTGCTGTGCTGTATCCAGGAAACCCAGCTCACATGCAAGGACACACATAGGCTCAAATTAAATGATGGAGGAAGATTTACCAAGCAAATAGAGAGCAAAAGGAATCAGGAGTTGCAATCATAGTCTCTGATAAAATAGATCTTAAACCAACAAAGATCAAAAGAGACAAAGAAGGGCATTACATAATGGTAAAAGGATCAATGCTACAAGAAGAGCTAATGATTCTAAATATATACACACCCAATTCAGGAACACCCAGATACATAAAGCAAGTTCTTAACGACCTACAAAGAGACTTAGACTCCCACACAATAATAGTGGGAGACTTTAATACTCCACTGTCCATATTAGACAGATCAACAAGACAGAAAATTAACAAGGATATCCAGGACTTTAACTCAGACCTGGACCAAGCAAACCTAACAGACATTTACAGAACTCTCCACCCCAAAGTCACAGAATATACCTTCTTCTCAGCACCACATCACACTTACTCTAAAATTGACCACATAATTGGAAGTAAATCACTCCTCAGCAAATGCAAAAGAATGGAAATCATAACAAACAGTCTCTCAGATCACAGTGCAATCAAATTAGAACTCAGGATTAAGAAACTAAGAACCACACAGCATCATGGAAACTGAACAACTGGTTCTTGAATGTTGACTTGATAAACAATGAAATGAAGGTAGAAATAAAGATGTTCTTGGAAACCAACAAGAATGAAGATGCAATGTACCAGAATCTGTGGGACACATTTAAAGCAGTGTCTAGGGGGAAATTTACAGTAATAAATGACCACATGAGAAGCGACGGAAGATCTAAAATTGACACCCTATCAACAAAATTGAAAGAGCTAGAGGACCAAGATAAAAAACAAAACAAAACAAAAAAAACTCTCAAAAGCTAGCAGAAGACAAGAAATAACAAAGATCAGAGCAGAACTTAAGGAGATAGAGACACAAAAAGCCCTTCAAAAAATCCTTAAATCCAGGAGCTGGTTTTTTGAAAAGATCAACAAAATAGACAGACTGCTAGCCAGATTAATAAAAAAGAAAAGAGAGAAGAATCAAATAGATGCAATAAAAAACGCTAAAGGGGATATCACTACCGATTCCACAGAAATACAACCTACAGTCAGAGATTAATTACAAACAACTCTATGCATCCAAACCAGTAAACCTGGAAGAAATGGGTAAATTCCTGGACACTTGCACCCTTCCAAGCCTAAACCAGGAAGAAGTAGAAACCCTGAATAGACCAATAACAAGGGCTGAAGAAGAAGCAGCAATTAATAGCCTACCAACCACAAAAAGCCCAGGTCCAGATGGGTTCATAGCCGAATTCTACCAGACATACAAGAGGAGTTGGTACCACTCCTTCTGAAACTATTACAAACAATCCAAAAAGAGTGAATCCTTCCCAAATCATTTTATGAGACCAACATCATCCTGATACCAAAACCTGCAGAGACTGAACAAAAAAAGAAAACTCCAGGCCAATATCCATGATGAACATGGATGCAAAAATCCTCAATAAAATACTGGCAAACTGATTGCAACATCACATAAAAAAGCATATCCTTCACGATCAAGTAGTCTTCATCCTGGGGATGCAAGGCTGGTTCAACATATGCAAATCTATGAACGTAATTCACCACATAAACAAGAACCAAAGATGAAAACCACATGATTATCGTAGTAGAGGCAGAGAAAGCCTTCAACAAAATTCAACAGCCCTTTATGCTAAAAACTCTCAATAAACTAGGTATCGACAGAACGTATCTCAAAATAATAAAAGCTATTTATGACAAACTCACAGCCGATATCATACTGAATGGGCAAAAACTGGAAGCGTTCCCTTTGAAATCTGGCACTAGACAAGGTTGCCCTCTCTCACCACTCCTATTCAATATAATACTGGAAGTTTTAGCCAGAGCAATCAGGGAAGAAAAAGAAATAAAGGGTATTCAATTAGGAAAGGAGGAAGTCAAATTGTCTCTATTTGCAGACGATGTGACTGTATGTTTGGAAGACCCCATCATCTCAGCCCAAAATCTCCTTTAACTGGTAAGCAACTTCAGCGAAGTCTCAGGATACAAAATCAATGTGCAGAAATTACAAGCATTCCTATACTTCAATAACAAACTTAAAGAGAGCCAAATTAAGAATGAACTCCCATTCACAATTGGTACAAAGAGAATAAAATACCTAGGAATACCACTAACAAAGGACGTGAAGGACCTCTTCAAGGAGAACTACAAACCACTGCTCAAGGAAATAAGAGAGGACACAAACAGATGGAAAAACATTCCATGCTCATGGTTAGGAAGAATCAATATTGTGAAAATGGCCGTACTGCCCAAAGTAATTTATAGATTCAATGCTATCCCCATCAAGCTACCTATGACCCTCTTCACAGAACTGGAAAAAATCACCTTAAACTTCATATGGAACCAAAAGAGAGCACACATAGCCAAGACAATTCTAAGTAAAAAGAACAAAGCTGGAGGCATCATGCTGCCTGACTTCAAACTATACTACAAGGCTACAGTAATCAAAACAGTGTGGTACTGGTACCAAAACAGAGATACAGACCAATGGAACAGAACAGAGGCCTCAGAGGCAACGCCACACATCTACAACCATCTGATCTTTGACAAACCTGACAAAAACAAGCAATGGGGAAAGGATTCCTTGTTTAGTAAATGGTGTTGGGAAAGCTGGCTAGCAATGTGCAGAAAGCAGACACTGGACCCCTTCCTGACACCTTACACTGAAAATAACTCCAGATGTTTGTATCCTGGGCAGAAGCATTCCTTCTACTTCTCATTTTGTAAGATCTGATCTGACTTTCATATACTTTAGAATTTTTTCACTCAGAAAGCATTTACTTCCTTACCATAACAGGAATTGTACATATTTTATATTTATGTCAAATTAGATGTTTCTCTTGAGTAATGTTCCAATATAGATCACTAAGTTTACTCTAACCTTTCTGAATATCACTGCAGAAGTCAAATTGTCTACTTACAATTCACAATAGTATGATGTTTTCATATACTTTTTGAAAGTGCATCAATCTGGACAGATTTTTCCCCCTTAGATCCTGAAGGCAGCAATGTTGTCCAATAAAATGTTGCACCTGCTTTTAGTGAGATGGTAAATTTGGGAGAATATATGTAGAAAGGAATTTTGCCTAGAATTGAGATAAGTCTAGGTAAACTTCTTTAAGACAAAAATAAAGTTTGTCAGGATTTTAATTCATACACTTCAAGGCCCTTTCCAGGATTATAACTAAGATGGAATGAATAATATTTTATCTCTTCGGATATCTTCTAAAATTGATGGTGGTTGAGTGAACTTAATCAGGAGAGGGAAGGGAAAGGAAGACGCACAGATGAATTTGAGAGAAAATGATTCTTGGAGCATTTGAAATCCAGGTTCCTTTTCTCAAAACAGAAAGGCTCCAAATCATACAATTTAGACTTCATTTACAAAAGGTAAGAATAGAGAGCGCCATTGTTTTTATTTCAACCAGAATTATTAAGATTGAAGGGTCCTCCTTTGCTCGTCAAGCAGCTGCCAAGATTCCAAAGAACCGCTAAAAAATGCTTTGAATTATCAGTGCTGTGTTGTGGTAGCTGCACTGGGTAAGATGTAAACAGGATGTGGCAATGGGCACTTTCCAAATCTGCAACTTACTATTTGAAACAGTATTTAATAAAAAGGCATGAAAATATGCAACTAACCTATGTACTTTTACGTGTACTATAAAACGGAGCTACCCTTCCTGGTAAGTGTGTGCCAAATTAGTTTTTTTCTGATGTTATTTAGCTATGAATACACTGGTCAGGAATTTTGCTTCCTATGATAATTAGAAAACAAAATAAAGCCAGGAGCGTGGCTCATGCCTGTAATCTCTGAAGTTTGGGGGCTGAGGCAGGAGGATTGCTTGAAGCCAGGAATTTAAGACTAGCCTAGGCAACATAGTGAGACACTATCTCCACAAAAACAAAACAAAACAAAAACAGAAAAATTAGCCTCACATGGTGGTGCACACCTGTAGTTCTAGCCTGGGAGGCTGAGGTGGTAAGATCACTTGGGACCAAAATTTCAAGGCTGCAGTGAGCTGTGATAATTCTACTACTGCATATAGCCTGGATTACAAAACAAAACCCTTTTTTTTTTAAAAAAAAAAAAAAAGAGAGAATCAAAAAAAGAGGGAAAGAAGGAAGGAAGGAAGGAAAGAAGGAAGGAGAGAAACAGAGACAAAGAAAGAAAGAAAGAAAGAAAGAAAGAGAAAGAAAGAACAAATCCATGCTCTATATATTTTTCTAAATATCACAAATGCATTAAAGGCAAAGTATTAAGGGATCAAACTGTAATTATAAAATAAATGCTTCTCATGCCTAGGTATTTGCACATAACTTTGACTATTTTAATGTATATATGGCTTTTTACTTATATAAAATGTCTATCTCTAATGCGAAAGAAAAATGTCTTGGGCCCCCCAAATCGCTAAGGAAAACTCAAGTTGCAAACTGCTTACGGCAAACCTGCCTCCCATTCTATTCACAGTTATCCCTCTGCTTCCTGAGGTAGAATTTTTTGGAAAGGCCAATCAGAAACTCAAAATAATGCAACTGTTTGTGTCTCACCTGTCTGTGATCTGGAAGCTCCCTTCCCAGGAGTCTTCCTGCCCTTGCTTCAAGATGTCCTGCCTTTCCAGACGGAACCAATGTACTTCTTACATATATTGATTGATGTCTTATGTCTCCCTAAAATGTATAAAACCAAGCTGTACCTTGACCAGCTTGGCTGTCATCAGGACTTCCAGAGGTTATGGTCACTGGTGCAGCCTCAACTTTGGCAAAATCAACTTTCGAAATTAATTGAGACCTGTTTCAGATTTTCTGGGTTCGCACAAACAAGATTTTACTCCACTAATTTTCACTATAAGTGAGCTAATACACTGATACGCTGTAAGGTATAAGATGAGGAAATAATCCAAAAAGAAAGATTGAAGCTGAATTAGCACCAAAAATCTTTGAATCCTAAATAAGCTAGTAAGTTAAGCATCTGCAAAAGATGAATGCTTATTAATAACTCCAGATTTAATTCAGATATTTTTGCTCAATATAATTTGACATTGCTTTGAAATAGATGAAAGTTTCACATAAGGAAAATGTAACCCCATATTGTTAATTTCAAAAACAGAATAGAAATAACTATAGTAATGTCAGTTTATATTGTATACAAAAAAATAAAGGCAATTCAATACTAAAGTGGGTTATTGAGTGAGGCTATATAT
Source organism: Cacajao melanocephalus (assembly GCA_963573385.1). Taxonomy (NCBI): domain Eukaryota; kingdom Metazoa; phylum Chordata; class Mammalia; order Primates; family Pitheciidae; genus Cacajao; species Cacajao melanocephalus. Next base: position 77,685 of record CAUYLG010021134.1, on the reverse strand, counting down.
TTTTCCTTTCTTGATATTTTGTTATATAAGAGATATAGCTACCTGTCTTAAAGACTGCAGGCACAGAAGATTACATTAGGAAGCTTCTCTGGGGTTTTGTTTTGTCTTTTAATTTTATGAAACAGTTTGAAAGAAAGAAATGCCATAGACAGAAGCACCAATGAACAGAGAAAGAAAAATTTTTTAGATGATTTCTAGAAAATCACTCCTACTCAAGAGTAGTTGTAAAGTGTTCCATAACATGGCTTGTTTACAGTTGCTCTTAACTTAGGCAGCGTGAGAGTCACATAAGTTTCCCTTTGATGCTGTTTGTGCTGAGCACTACAGTTCATTCAGTCTGAAGATACAGAGATGGAAAAGACTATTTCTGCCTCCAGGTACTCACTCGTGTAACCGAGAGAAGAGACATGTAAATAAATAAAATACAAACATCATGGTGAATGCAGTATGGATGTTTACAAAAGGTTCACAGCTAGTTTAGAGGAGTTAATTACTTTTTAGCAAGGGAAAAAGTCTGGGAAAGAAAACAAATCTATGTAAATTTGGGCAAATGACTAAGAATTTGCCAGGTGAAAGGAAGAACACTCAGAGCTGAGAGAAGAAGAAAGGAAAACCTATGACAGAGAAGTGTAAGTAGTTCCCTATTGCTGAGCAGAGCTAGTGGGTTGGCAAGGAAGAGTGGCTGGAAGTAAAGTTGGAGCAGAAATTCAGATGAAAAAGGACTTGGAAGGATGAGCTACAGGGGTTGGCTTGTTCCCAGAGTGACATGAGGATCCACTTAAGCATGAGACAGAACTAATCCCTAAAATTAATTTGGTGGCAGTATGGGAAAAACGACTAATGAGGGCAAGGCTAGATTCAGGGAGATAAGTTTGGAAGGTATTGAAAAAGGCAAGGCTAAGTATATCGAATAAGTAAGCAATGAATGATCAGGGAAGTATAGTGTATTCGAGAGACCTAATCTAAGAGTTGACTGACTGCATCTGGCTGAGTCTGGAGGGAAACTTTAAAAAAGAAATTTGGGAGAGTCTCTCTTATAGAATATGGGCTATATGAGGCTTAAACATTTAGGGGAGAAAGATGAGTTTAATTATGAATCTGTTAACTGATGCTGGAGGTCACTGATGTGTCCATGTTGCCATCTTGAAGGCTTTTACCCTAATAAGGAGGATTGGGCTGGATATGCAGAAGATAGGGGAATTTACCCAAATGCCAGGATGTATCCTACTAGTGCTACTCAGCAGACTACTTGTAGAAGCTCATGGAATTACATAATGCTGTATCAGATGATGAGGAATTTCTTCTCCTTTCAATTTCCTTTCCCTTTGGATTAATCACTTGGAAGATGTCTAGCTTGGTGGAAATTTGTCCTTAACTTTTGCTCATCTACCTTTTACTACAAGGGAATGTTAGCCTCAGGCTCAAGTCTTTTAGTGGACAATAAACACCTAATTAAAATTTAATGACATCACTCTGGTGTTTGCTAGATTCTTTTTATCATTTCACCTTATTTGTGGCAGTGGTATCAATTTTCCATTAACAATATTGATAATTTTATTTTTATTTATTGATATTATAAAATATTATTCAATTTAAAGAAATTATATAAAGAATAAATATTGTGTGTAGGTATGAAAAAAATCATGACGGCATTATATATGAGGACTTGGATACACCAAAAAGGGACTATTAGCGAGTAGTGCTGGAACCGAGAGCCACTTTCACATTTGGACAAACTAGGATCCATCATCTCATTTGGAGTTGCTGAAATTACAGTAGCTGATAAAATTATTTTATAAAAAAGTCTAGGAAAGATTCCCAGCTCCCATTGATGGGCTTCAGTGAGTCCGCTAAATGTCTAAAATCATCAGCAAATATTTGTATCTATGTATATTTTTCCCTTGGGGAGAAATAACAGTTTGTTTTCATTTTCATTTTTTTCCCATTTTTGTTTTGAGACTATCAAAGGAATCTTTGACCAAAAGATAAACTAGAAGTGAATGAAGAAGAGAGCTAAGGATGGGCAATGGAAGAGAATCACCAAATGAATGGAGAAGTAAAAATCAAAGATAAAATAAGGGGACCAAGAGAGTACTGTCGAGACTTCATAGGAAAGACAGGTATCTCTGAGCCTCAGGAAAAATAAAGCATAAATGATTAATGGTTAGCTTCGTCCAACGTTACCGAGTTGTTCGGCGAGCTGAGGTTTCAGTGATCAGTAGCTTCAGAATTAATAATATAGTGACCATTGCCAAAGCAGTTTCATGGGATGGTGGGAGTGGAAGCTGGCCTGTGATGGGAGAGAAGTAATGGGAGTGGAGGAGCTGGTGGCAGGAAATACAAACTAGGTTATTCTTTTTAAGGGAAGATAGCTGAGAAAATATCAAATGGACTCTAGCTACAGGTGGGGGGGGTCAGGATCACAAGAGTGTTTCTGTTTTTCTGCTGGTTTTATAGATGGGAGTGATATGATCTTAATACCTTTAAATGACGAAGTCATGAAATACAGAAGAGGCTCAAGTTGCAGGTGGTTAGAAGAATTGTTTATGAATCAAAATTCAGATTGGAGCGGGGGCAGTTTTGGGACTCAGAACAGAGAGGGTGGTCAGCTTGACAACAGGCCTAGAGGAAAGGAGAGGAGCTAAAAAGATAAACATACAGGAGATAGAACTGGCGAGGGCAATTCATTCCTGAGAACCTCTGAAGTCCTAGAACTGTCCTAAGACTGAAGCAGGAGAGAGGACAGTCCTAGAACTGTCCTAAGAGGTACTTTTGAGATGGTGCGAACTGGAGGGAGTGGCAACCAATGGTAAGAAATATTTGACGAGATGGTGACAATCCAAATGACATTAAGAACTGAGACTTTATGGTGGCATCAACTGCAATCGTTTCTACAACTGCCCCAAGCACATTAGCTTTAGGAATGTAGGATGCTGGCCAAAGGATGGATCCAAATGTGGGAGTTTCTAGGAAATGGCACTGTCCCTGTTCCTTGCTCTGTTAGTTCTCTCCCTTACTATCACCAGGCATGCCACCCCCTACCACTTATTAAAGGATTTGCTCCCCCAGTGGTCATTCCCTCCACCATCAACTTTGCCTTCTGTATAATTTATTCTCGTTGGTCTACTTCAGGCATAATAACTCCCATTTTAAAAAACAAATCTCCACGGCCCACTCCAGCTACTTTTAATCTTCTTTTTGAAACTTTTTCAGAGTTCTGTTATACATAGTATTCATTTCCTCATCACCCATTCTTTGTTGTCTTTTACATTTTAAACTACATTTTTTTTTCAGATTCATGTGTGAAGTTTTATTTAGGGTTTTGAATAGCTAATCTATGTGCACATGAGTCAAAGGTATTAAAGTATATAAAAATGGAGTTAATTTTCCTTCTATCATTTTAGGCTACCAGCCAGTTTCCCTCCTTGTAGGCAATTACTATTGTCTACTGTTTTTTAAAATATACTTTCATATAAAGGCTCATTTTTATTTGTTCTATAATGAATAAAAGCATTTCAAACATACTGCACTGCAACTTTTTTTGCTAGCTTAACAGACTTTGAAGATCTTTTAATTTTAATATATTGAAAGCTGCTTAATAATTTTGACACCTGGATAGTATTCCACTAAATGTATATACAGTAGTTCCTACTTACCTATAAGGCATAGGCTGAAGATCCTCCAGTGAATGGCTGAAACCGTGAATAACTCCGAACTCTTTCTATATACACTACGTTTTTCCCTATCCATACATACCTATGATGATGTTTAATTTATAAATTAGTCACAATAAGAGATTATCAACAATAACTACTAATGAAGAACAATTATAACAATACTCAGAATGACATGCAATTTAAAAGATGATTTTTTATATCTCTGGAATTTTCCATTTGATATTTTTAGACTGCGGTTCACTGCCCATAACTGAAACTAGGAAGTGAGACTGAATCAAGAGGGACTACTATATATAGATTATTTGGCCTGTTTTCTATGTACACGTATTTCTGTTGTTTTCAATTGTGTGTTTATGTACAAAACTGCAAAGAGTAACTTTGAACATCTATTATTATTTTACTTAAGTGCAAACATATCTCTAAGATAAATTCCTAGAATTGGAACCACTAGATAACCAATCATTGTTCAATTCTTATAGATCAATCTTGTCACCACCATTTTGACTGAAATAGCTCTTATGAAGGTTCTTATGCAAAATTCCAAGGTAATTCTTTGCCTTTCCATAATTTTGTACTTTAGCAGCATTGGACACTCTGATCATCATCACTTCCTTTTGTTAATACTTTCTTCTTCTGGCTTCCATGATACCGCAGCCTTCTGGATTTTCCCCGATTCCACTAACTGCTCCTTCTCAGTTTCCTTTTATGGCTCCTACTCTCTTCAATATCCATATTTTGGACTGCTCTAGAACTCTTTTCTCAGCTTGATCCTTTAAATACATTCTCCCCTGAGATTATTTCGTAAAAATCCCATTCTTCTAAATGCCATTTACATAATGATGACTCACACATTCTTATCTCCAACTCTGGCTTTTTCCTTGAGCTCTGTCCCATCTATCCCTGTTATGCCTGCACCTGAATATCTAGTAAGCTGCTCAAAATGTAGCTGTTCCTTTGTCTTCCCATATCAGTTGATGACAACTGCATTTTTTTCTGTTGCTTTCGTCATAAATCTAGACATGAGCCTCGATTCCTCTCTTTCCAGCACTAACCACATCTAATTCATCATCAAGCCTTGTCACCTTTGCCTCCAAATACATCTGGAATTCAGACACTTCTCACCATCTCTACAATATATTCTGGTTAAAGACTAGGCTGGCAAATGCTGGTGACTGCCTGACAGCCTTCTTCCCTCCTCTCTTGTCTTTCAACAGAAATGCTCCACAGAATAGCAAGAAGATATTGGTGAAACAGTATCCTGCTGAAATGCTTTCACATCTTCTATTGCACATAGAAGAAAATAGGAGCTCTGTACCCTCAGTTCAATGACACATATTACTTCTGAGAGAAGGAAATAACACAAAAATTGGCGAGATTATTAAATTCATGGAGTCCCCACTTTTTAATACTCATTGATGTGATTTTTGCCTATTTATGTTCATTTCTAGACTCTAAAATATGTCTCTGTTGTTCCTTTTCAAGTGGAAAGATCATGTGTGTTACTGATGTCAATTTTGAGTTTTCCTACTGTACTTCAAGGGTTCTTCACTTTTAGATCAGAAATTCGTATTAGCCTTAAATTAGCATGTCTAATTTAAGGCTGAGGGAATGGAAAAATAAGGTTTCCATTTACAGGGCACGGGAACTTTGGTTCTAGATTGGATCACTACATGTTTCCCTAGGGGTTTCCGGATCTGACCACTGAAGGATTAAAAGTGCTTTCAGTTAATAACAACCAGAGGGCAACACACAGCATCTTGTTTACTCTTCCTCAAACAGCATCCTGTCCACCTTTCATACTGGAAAAACAGAGAATCCTGCCATGGCTTTGCAAATATCGCTGTGTCCATGTTGTTTTACATTATCCAGTTATTACTAATGTACTAGAAAATGCCCTTCAAACATCCTTAAAATGATTTCAGTAAAACTTAATCAAATTCAAAAAAGACCACATTTGCTAGAAAAGAAAATTTAAACTATCACTCCTTTTATTTCTGATTAAGAAGTAAGTTGGCTGGATGTGGTGGCTCATGCCTGTAATCCCAGCACTTTGGGAGGCTGAGGCAGGCGAATCACGAGGTCTGGAGATTGAGACCCTTCTGGCCAATATGGTGAAACCTCATCTCTACTAAAAATACAAAAATTAGCTGGGTGTGGTGGCACATGCCTGTAATCCCAGCTACTCGGGAGGCTGATTCAGGAGAATGGCTTGACAAGGAGTCGGAGGTTGCAGTGAGCTGAGATCGGGCTGCAGCACTCTAGCCTGGCAACAGAGCGAGACTCTGTCTAAAAAAAAAAAAAAGTAAATTATAATTTTCAGTCTTTGGGAAAAATATGCACCCAACTTTAAATAAAAACAAAACATTTTCTAAGAAAGGTATGTGTATAGTTTTTATTAGCAGCTTTATAGTAGTCTTTATAAGAAAAATAAGGACTTAATATAACTAGTTAAGTAATGCACTCATTTATTTTTAAAAAGTAACAGTATCCCCCCCCCGCCAAAAAAAGTGAAGAAGTTGTGTTTACAAATGTGCTGTTGCTCAATCCCATCCATTGATATAATAAAATTTGGCTAGCAAGGCAAGATGGCAAAACATGCATTATTCTTTAAAGTCCTCATTCCAACAAATAAGTTCTTTGTATGCTGTTGAAAGGGAACAACCCCTCAATATAACTTAAGCTTATTAGCTCCGTAATAAGCCCACATGGATGAAGCGTGAATAAATGATTCACACTAACTAACTGTGTGGAAAAATATACTGAACTTCCTTGGATTAAAAATTAGTAAAATAAGTTATTTTCATAGAAACAAGGTAATAGCAGGCAAGTGTAAAATTTGCTCTGGAAATATCTGAGTTTGTTCCTCATTGAACCACCTCTCCCAAAGCTTAGAAAACCCCGTTTGATTGAGATGGTAAATAAATACTCTCATTCTCAAGACTGACTTTGAAACAAAGGTTAGAATGAGGTGGGAGGAATCTTTCCTTAAGAGAAGGCATGAAGTGCTGATGTTTGGACCTGTTTATGAGTTTGGGGAGGAGAAAATGGAGAGGAGGAAGAAGAAGAGCTTTAAGCCCAGACGCGGTGGTGGAGTCTTCCTCGGGTTTGCTTCTGCTGTGGAAGCCCTCACTTTATCAGCGAAAGGTAGCCCAGAGTCCATTCCACTTCTCACAAGAAACACACAGACAAATGGGGCACACCAAACTTAAGCATCATTAGACAGTTGATCATCAAATAAAATTTCAAAGACTTGTATGTAAATGGAACTAGAGCTAAATCTATATTAAAATTTGTACTGTTTTCCTTTTTATTTTGGCATAGAACACCCACTAAAATTTAATCAAATTCCAATAATTACATATCTGTTCTAGAAGATGAGGAAGAGGTTAACGTCACCTGCATATGTCATCTTAAATATTCACCTAACAAATCATCTTAACTATATTACCATCGTCAAGGTGCCCGGGAAGTAATTAACATGCAGGAAAAACAAAATCTATTCCCTAAGGCTTCTTCCAAAGTGCCCGGCCTTAGGAAGGGCCCTCTCATCCAGGGCCCCATCACTGGCCACCTCTTTGATGAAAACTGAAATAACCTCAACATCAAATCCAGCACTGGAACTTCCCCAAATGCCCATCTCCGTTTGCATTTTTTCTCCTCATTCCTGAGCTCTCACAGCCTCTTTAGGGGCAGGACCCCTGAGGATGAACCCTCATTCTGCCGGCCTCTCCGATTCCCCTTTCTCTTTTGCTTGATCGCCCCTCCAAACAGGAAGGAGCAAACAACCCTACCTTAGGTCAGACCTGCAGCAGCCAGGCTTGCTGCGGCCGCGAGGTGGAAGCTCTCTCTTACCCTTTTACCTCAATGGTTCGTACCCGCGGGAAATCAAGTTGGAAAACTCCAAGCAATGGCCGATCTACAGCTTCTTCCAGCTCCTCACATTTATCTTACCGTCCCCCCGCGAATCCTCCCAAGATCCCACCGACGGGTGGATTAGAAGACTCTCCCGTCCGTCGACTGCTGGATTCTGGCCCGTGCCCCCTCTCTCTCCACCCCAGCGGCTCCCCAGGGTAGGAGCGCCGGGAGCCTGCGCCCTAAGTGGGGTCTCGCCGGCGTGGACCGCCACCCCTCGCCCTTGGGCCCGGGTCAGACGCCTCCCTTCCTCCCAGCCTTGACCGCTATCTCCGCCTAGCACCACGAAACTTCGCCCCCAGGGAGCAGAGGTTGCGGGCAGAAAGGGAAAGGGCAATTCTTGAATTCCTGCGCTGTGGGATCAAAGTAGTGTGGGAAAGGACTTGGCGCCGGCTTCCCAGCGTTTCCGCGGAGAGCAGGCGCTGTCCAGCCTCCCACTCCCCTCGTCCCCACGCCCCTTCCCCACCTGCGCGCCGGCTGCGGGCGTGACGCGCTCTCCAGGCTCAGCGCTGATCCGCACACTCACCGCTGGCGCTCCCGGCCGCAGTCGCCGCTGGCGAGGTGGCGCCCCCAGCCCCGGGGCGCGGGAGGGCAGGGGCGACCCCGCGGGGCGGGAGGACAGCGGTGCGTGCCGCCTGCTCTCGGGGCCGCGCCGCCGACTGCGCGCCGGGGAAGTCTTGCGCCGCCCTTGCGGGTCCCCGGCGCCTGCGGGCGGGCGGACCTCGGAGGCTCTCCAGCACGCCTAGCACCCCTCTGTTCTCGCCTTCCTGGCTTCCTTCCTTCAACATCCCTCTCTCCCTTTCTCTCTTGCTTCTGTCACTTTTTCGCCTCCCTGCCTCTTCTCTCCTCCGTCTCCTCCCTCCTGTTCCACTGATGCGTGGAGAAGGGCGGGGGCGAAAACAAGTCCCATCTCTTTAACTTGAGTGATACCTTGGAGATGATCAGTTCATGGAATCTGAAAAGACGCGAATCGCCTTTCCGAAAACATCTAAAGCAAAATGATTTTTGCCTTATATTTTTTTCATCGTTGCGTCTTCTTCTCAGTGACTCGTTTTATCCTGCTGGGTGGCTAGCAATGAGAGAGGTCAGGTAAAGAAAGTAAAACGGAAATTGTAGGTACCGGACTTCGGAAGTCGGATGTTGAACAGCCTTTGGGTGGGCCCGGGAATGAACTTACACACAATTTCACAAAGAAGGCATTTTCTGATAAAGAAGTAGGGTTGGAGCATGAGGAGAAGGAAGATAGGCAAGATAATAGGGTCAGGATTTATTCGCAGTTTTATTCTCAGGCATCCCTGGTGGTTTATCCAGGAGATACCTTAGCATATGTTTCTAGTGCTTTGACCTGGAGAGAAGACGTGACCTTTTCTGTTTCTGGCCTTATATCATTTTCAAGGTAGCCCTGCAAAGAGTCCAGTTAGCTTTCCCGAAAGTCCCCAAACCTGCTTCAAAAGACCTTAGAAATTTGAATGCTTCTTGGAAGGTGGCGATTTTCCACCACTGAAACAGGTCAACAGGTCTCCAATGAAAGGTGGGACAGATTTTGTTGTTGTTGTTGTTTGTTTTTGTACAGAGCACCGAACCGCCTTTGCAATCTACGCATGAACCTACCCAAGACTGAGTTTTACTCTGAGCCTGACTGTCTTAGATTCATATTCCCAGAAAGGAGCTGCTGTTAACCGTGAGACCCCTTCTGTTCCCCCATTTCCCAACACTTCCCGCCATCCAAAGTTGATCTTAGATGAGTGTTTCTTACAGACCAAGCCTGTGCTTTCCAGCCCACCTTCCTTCCATTGGTGAAGTCATCCGTGATATTCTTCTGGCATCACATATTTAAATGAGATAGCGTGTGTAAAACACTAAACATAATGCTTGGCACTTAGTGCTCAGAAATGTTAGCAGAATTATGGGTAATGATGTCAGATTATAATTAGCATTTATTTCATGTTTTAAGTGTCTCATGCAATTCTTAAGCCTCAATTTCCTGTGCCACGATTTGCACAGTTCTTGTCTTTGTCCCTTATAAATATATGACAATGTGTTTATGGCTACTCTTAGCAGAGTACAGTGAAAATAATTTCAGAGGAGTCAAGGTTTATAACTTTCATAATAGGACACAGTAATTTCCCTGGAAGATATGATACTGACCACCTTGATTTTACACTTGGTACCGAAAGGAATTTGTAACAAATCTTGTAGATGACAGTCGTGGAGGAGGTCCAAAGTTATATTTCCTCAACAGGCAGGTTAAGAAAGTCTCCACGTTATATACAGAGTTTCTGCAATGATAGCACGAACAGCAAGTTGTCCAATAGGAACCAACCTGCAATCCGGAGAGCTGAAGACTTCAACTTTAAGGTGCTTCTAGATGACATATTTGGACTGATACAGTTGGGGTTCATAATTTAATGATATGTCTCTGGAGTAGTTATATTAAGTGAAGGTGTGCAATATACCCCATCTATGATGCAAAAGGAATATACAGTTTCAGATGCTTCTGCTATTGCTACTGAAGCAAACAAATTGGTTAGGCATTGGTGATGAAAATGCACCTTGCGTGCTGCAACAGGACATTGTGCCCTAGAGGCATTCCATTTGCTATTCAACGCACAGATGCCTAACCTGGCAGGCAGGACAGTCACAGTACTCAGCAAGGGTTTCTCTAACTAGAGGATGCCATAGAATTAACACCGTAGGCTGCTTCTTTAGGGAGCCTACATTTTAGAGGCCTCACTCTCTGTGAGAAAGAGTCCAGAATCTCAGATTTTAAGTTCACTGCTTTTAAGTTCTTTAAAGTGAATTGACTCATCTCAGACAAGTTCTATTTAAATGCTTAGGAGAAAGATCCAGAAAACATTGGTGCTTTTAAGGTCTTGTTTATTTTTAATCTTAGATATGTAGAATGAGGAATGTGTCTTAATAGGCAACACACTAATTGTCTGTTCTTTGAGCTTTTGCCAGAAAGGATATTTTATTAAGGACATATTGCACTAATTTGGTGATATTGATCTCAGTTTAAGGCTAAGTTGAATCTCTCCTGTTCTTTTCAATTAAGCTGTCAACTGTAATAAATGGCCACAAAGTGCAAAATTAAGGAAAAAAATCCTGAGAAGTTGTAAAAGGATGTACATAGTGTAGACCAAACTAGTATAAATAGTGCAGGCCTAAATAACATAACCCTTTTAAAAATAGTTTATGATTTTCTTGAGTTATTTGGTTAACTGAGGAAGACTAGCCTCACTTCATATATCTCTTAAGATACACTGACTCATCCCATGACATCAAAAGATCAATTTTTAGGTGAATTATTTTAAGTACTTTTTTACAGTATTTTGAAAAAAAATACTGTAGACTAAAATGAAAATTCCCAATGCCAATAAAAGAAATCAAATAAGAGACTGATTCCTAGTTTATGGGAAAAAATTTTAATATTTTTATAATTATTAGATGACTTTATGCAATCATTAAATTCACCAGGTAATTGCTTAGTTCTCCTTTTGGAAGGAAGTCAAATAGAAAGGTATGAGAATGTTAAATAAATATAATTATAATTTAATAATTCCATAACATGCAGGTGAAGACTGGATTGGAAATAATCCATTATAAAATAATGTTTATTTGCTTGTAAGTAGAAAATATCCCGAGGCTATTCTCTAGAAAATATTATCATATCTAAAGCACTGACAAAAAAATTGAGAGTATAGTTTAAATTCATTCTTTATAGAAATGTTTTTTTAATTTTTAAATTTTTTATTTTATTTTATTTTTTTCTTCAACTGTTACTTTAAGTTCTGGGGTACATGTGCAGGATTTGCAGTTTTGTTACATAGGTAAATGTGTGCCATGGTGGTTTGCTGCACAGATCAACCCATTACCTAGGTATTAGCTATTCTTCCTTATGTTCTTCCTCCCCCCACATGCCTCCCCAATATTGGCAGGCCCCCATGTGTTGTTCCCCCACATATGCCCATGTGTTCTTGTCATTCAACTTTGTGGGAACATTGAGTTTTTAGTTTTCTGTTTCTGCCTTAGTGTGCTGAGGATAACAGCTTCCAACTCCATTCATGTCCCTGCAAAGGACATAATCTTGTTCCTTTCTATAGTTGCATAGTTTCATGATATATAAGTACCACATTTTCTTTATCCAATCTGTAATTGATAGGCATTTGGGTTGATTCCATGTCTTTGCTATTGTGAACATTACTGCAATGAACATATATCTTCATAATAAAATGATTGCTGGGTCAAATGGTATTACTGCTTCTAGGTCTTTGAGGAATCACCACAGTCTTTCACAATGGTAGGAATAATTTACACTCTCACCAAGAATGTAAGCACATTCCTTTTTCTCCATGACCTCACCAGCATCTGTTGTTTCTTGACTTTTTAATTGCCACTCTGAATGTGAGATGGTATCTCATTGTGGGTTTATTTGCATTTCTCTAATCATTAGTGATGTTAAAAATCATTGACATTCCCATTCTAGTTAGCTAAACTTATGAGTTATTTTCCATACATATGAAATATGTCTGAAATGTGACAGTGAAGGAGATGACTGAATTAGAAGGTTCCAGGTTGGTCACTATGCAACAGTCTTGCTTTAGGATGTAGTTAGCTCATCTCTAATATTGAGTGGGTGAGTAGTGAACAAAATGAACACAAGCATCAAAATAATCTCTTACCTGTTGCCACAATGTTCCTCGGCTTCACAACTGAAAGAATTGCAGCACAATGCTTTGCACATGATAATGTATGATTATGGCTAGGCACAAATGTTGAAGACTATGTGATTTGCATCTACTATGATAGAAAAATAACAGTTGATCAAATTTACTTTAGGTACTAATGACACTAAACTACTATGTAATCAAACCCTCCAGCCAAAAATCCGTTATCTCAAGAGATAGTCAATGTCAGTATATCTATGCATTTTGAAAATTTTAATATTATTCTCAGTTACATTGTAGTTATATTTTACCTAGGGCTGTTGTTTCTATTAGCAATGAAATCAATACAAAATCTTCAGGTTTTTGTTGGGGTATCAACAAACATGTTATGGAGTCTCTTAGAATCTGCTAATCTTTGGATTAAAATTTTGTCCTGTCAACACAAAGCAAATTTTAAAGGGAAAATATTTCATAGAAATGTAAATTGCAACCATAAAATTTCAGAACAACCAGATAGGGTGATTTGTATGCATTTCTACCAGTGACTACTCCACCAATTACAGTACCCTATGATAACATTAAAAAAAGTGGTATATAAATAAGCATGTTTTTTCCTCTTTTCCTCACAATTGCTACCTCACACTTCTACATAGTTATATAGATAACACCAAAACAAAATAAAGATGCTTTTGAAAAATCAGGATAAAACTCATACTGGATGATTGCCAGTTCTTCATAGTATATGTAAAATAGTGTAATTAATGTCTACTTTTGAAGTTTTACTAGAACAAAAGAGTAGACCCTGAGTGCTTGACATGGAATCAAATTATCCAAAAACATTAGCATTTAGGAGATTGTTTATTATGTGTCCTTGATGGAGAAAAATTATGATGATTTAAAAAAATACTGTTTGTTATATGTTTATATGTATTCTTCTGACAAATATGAAATGAGACAAATTGACAGCTTGCTGAAGCTGTCTATGTATTATTATTACCTAATTAAATACAATACTTGAAGGCTTTTAATATTATTTGTTCAAAGCTCTACGTCAATTCTTTAACCAACTAAAGTGCCTTTATCATAACAGCACAAAGTTGGACACAGCCCAATCCAGCTGTAGATTAACATGAATATGCTCCGCTGTTACAACTGTAGTCCTACTAAGAACATGCGATGAAGTAGACAGTTTCTTTGAAATAGAGTTTACATAAGTCTTTTAGTTTTCAAAAGCAGAAAAGTTTCTCAATTTTTTTTAAATTATAACATTTTCCTTACATGACCTTGAAAAGCACACATTTGTATGTGTAATTGCATTAATGAGTTTGTTTTAGAGTGTGTCTTAATCCTGCTTTGGGAAGCAGACTCTCCCAAACATTTAATCATTTTTTCTATGTAATGCCTCGCACTGTGCCTATCTGATCATTTGATCATTTGTCATACTTTATTATATTTTCTCTCTGTGTGTATGTTTGTGCATGTCTCTTTTCCTCCAGACTTTCAGCTACACTAAGGAGAAACTGTTTTTTCATCTTTGTTTACCCTTAGTAATTTGCCTAGTACCTAGAAATGAGAAGGCACTCAGTAATATTTGAAATTCATGGGTGCATGAAGGTATCAGGTAAATATCTTGACCCTTTATATTAAATGAGACATATCAGCTGCTATTTTCCAAAACAATCATATTTATGACTGGTACAAGTTATCAAGTGTCTTTTCCAATTTCACCCAGTGATGTTACATAAGATAGCCCTCTTTTCCTACTCAACTATCCATTCTCTGCTTTTTATGTTGGAAGTATCTTAAAATGTCTGGTGTTCTTTGGATGCCAATTAATATTTGATACTGGGACACAGAAGCTCTGTGTGCCAAGGTGTATCTTCTTAAGAAAGGGCTTCATTAAATTTAGTTGGTTAGTGAGCTGGTTATTCCATGAAAAAAGGAGAAGCGATTCTCTGTACCTGTTCAATTACTATAGTTAAGAATCTTCTGGTTTTTTTCTTGGAGGTATTCTGGGATTAATAAGGGGTAATGGAACTGGAGATTCCACTCTTTATTATTATGTAGATCTTTACTTAATCCACCCATGCTGTGCCTTGTACCTGGTAAATCTCCAATCTCTCTCCTGGAATGAGAGTAGAGAAAATGTTGCCCAGCTACAGAGCATGGTCTTAGGACCCAGCCACAGTTTTCCATTAGACATAAAAGATTTATAACCTGTTTTCAGCTCTGTGCCACACCTCACCTTTTAAGATGCCTTGTGTTTTTAAGTGTCAAGCCTTTCAGGAGTACTAAGGGGCGAGCCACCACTCATTTATTTGCTCTTTTTCATTATTTACCAATTTTTCCACCTCCTAGTAAAATATCGAATGATTTTGTCTGTTTTCATGTGATTTTATTCCTTGTGGTTTAATGGCATTTCATTTCTGTACTGCCATTTTAGCAGGGGTGTTATGGATGAATGCACAAAAACATGATGTTTAATTAACCTTTCAAAGTTAAAGGAGAAACTCTCTATAAAATAGGCAAGTATTAGGTCCTAAGTGTTATGAATTATTGTATACTATGCTATGTCACAGAATAATATTACAATGTACATAGTTTATACCTGTTTTGCCTATCTTATTGTCATAACTATTACTCTCCATTTAAAAAATTGACAGAATAATAATTATTTGCTTTCAGTTGCATATTTTTTCTTGCTCTTCCTCTCCTTCTTGAAATTTCAATTTCTGTTAGTTTCCTATTTTCCATACATTGAGCTCTATTTTCTTTTCTAAATGGTGACAGATTCATGAGAGACTTACGTTACTTTGTAATGATTTACTATTGGCTTAAATTCAGTTATTTAGGTTTGTTTGCTCCCATATTTTATATAAAATAAAAATATTTGCCATTTCATAACTGTTTAATATGAAATATAAAGGAAAAGCTTTTTTAGCTACATCCAGCTGTAGGGGCTAGAAACCATCCTATTAAGTAATGCAGTTTGAATTATCCTATTAGCAGAACTTCAGTGGAATATGGCAAACGGGCAGTAATCATCACTATGAATGATGATTATTACTACTACTTCTAGTAACAGCTAACATTTGAGTCCAACAGCATCCCAGATACCGGAACCTCATATGTATTTTGAGAGTAAGAGAGAAGTATTAGTGTCCCCATTTCACACACTACAAGTGGTTTTTCCCAGGGCCAACCAGCTAGTAAGTGGCATTTATTGGATTGAAACCATCTTATGACTGATTTCAAATATGCTTTTCCCCTAAAATACCATTAATAAAAAACAAGTATGCATAATTATGTGATTTTAAAGTCAAGGATACTGATAAGAATAGTTACGTGGACAATTAATATTTTAAACTTTGAGTTGTTGTTTTTATAAAACCTCTAGGACAATCCTACCAGCTCAAATTCCAGCCCCTTACCTTGGTGCTCAGCCTGGTCCCAGAACTGTTTCTTTGCTGTTTCACTAATAGAAGCTCATACCTTGGGTACAGTTTTTTTGGTTAACAGCTTTAGTGAACTGTAATCTATATACCATAAAATTCGCCCACTTAAAGCCTGCAACTCAATGCCTTTTAATAAGTTCAGAATTGTACAGCCAACATCACAATAAATCATAGGTAGTATTTGTCATCTCCACAAGAAACCCCATACCCATTAGCAGTCACTCTCCATGTTCTATCCCCTCCTCCCTTGTCCTAGGCAACCGCTAATCTACCCTCTGTCTCTATAGACTTGCCTGTTTTGGACATTTTATAACACTGGAACTATGTAATATGTAGTCTTTTGAAATCTTGCTACTTTCACTCAGCATATTTCCAAGGCTCATCTACATTGTAGTATGTATCAGAACTTTGTTCTACTTTATTGCAGAATTGTGTGGCTATCCCATATTTTTGTAGGGATAACCCATTTTTATGTATCCACTCATTAGGTGGAGAGCATTTGAGATATTTGCAGCTTTTGACTGCTATGAATAATGATACCATGCACACTTGTGCCCAAGTTTTTGCATAGTCATATATTTTTATTTAATTTATCTCTATCCTTAGGAGTGGAATCGGTGATCATATGGTAATTCTATATTTAACCTGTTCAGGGACTGCCAGATTGTTTTCCAAAGCATCTGTACCATTTAACGTTCAGTGTGAGGGTTTCAGTTTCTCCATATCCTTGTCAAATGCGTCTTTTTAATTATAGATTTCCTACTGGGTATACATGTTACCTCACTCGTGTTTTGATTTGTATTTCCCTAATGAGTAATGATGCTGAGCATATTTTCATGTGCTTATTGGCCTCTTGTATAGCTTTTGAGAACTATCTATTCAAATACTTTGCATATTTTTATTTGTATTATTTGTCCTTCTATCATTAAATAGTAAGAGTGTTTAATAGATTCCAGATACAAGTCCTTTATTTGATATATGATTTGTGGACATTTTCTTCAATTCTATGGGTTGTCTTTAAAATTTTTTTTTTAAATTATAAATTGACAAATTATAGTTGCATGTATTTATGGGGTACAAAGTGATGTTATGATTTATGAATACAATGTAGAATAAATAAATTAAAACATATCAACACCGTAAATACTTATTGCTTTTTGTGGTGAAAACATTTGAAATTTGGCAGGACGTCAGAGGACTCGGATACCAGCCTCCTATCACGGTCTCAATCTTTTTCACAACCACGGTCTTGGTGGAGCTGGTGCGGCTGAAGGAGCTGGAGCCCGCGCCAGAGCCAAAGCTGGAGTCCAGGCCGTAGCTGAGACTGGGGCTTGTGAGGCCCCCATAGGCAGAGCTCAGACCACCTGCACAGCTGCTGGTGGTCTTCGTGTGGATAAAATGTTTAAATGTCTTCTGATCCCACAGAATTCTATGAGAAACTGATAATATTTGATTCTTATAGTGGATAATTGACAATAAAAATAAATAAACGATAACATCAAAAATTGTTCTACATCAAAAATTGTGTGGTATAGCTAATGATTTTTTTTGGAGAAAAAGCCTGTAAGTTTGAATGCTTATATAGAAAAAAAAAGGATCAAAAATCAATAATCTGAGGTTTTATATCAGGCAGCTAAATCCAAAGAAAGTAGAAGGAAGGAAATAGATAAGGTAAGAAGAGAAGAAAGAAAAGTAAGTAAGAAAGAAAAACAGGCAAACAGTGGAGAAAAGTAAGAATATATTTACAAATTATAAATACCTAATGTAGGTGACGGGGGGATGGACACAGCAAACCACCATGGCATGTGTATACCTATGTAACAATCCTGCAAGATATGCACGTGTACCCCAGAACTTAAAGTATAACAATAAAAAAAAGATTTAAAACCAAGAAAGAAATATTTATGAGAGCATTCTACATGCCTTTCATATTAAACACAATGTGAGCCCAATGGAAAAAAAATTATTAAACCTCTAGCTAAACTGATCAAAGAAATAAAAAGAGATAACACAAATCACAAATATCAGGAATAAAATAGGAGTTATCACCACACATTCTAGAATGTTAAAAGGATACTAAGACAATGTATAAAATTCCATTATATACTTAGAGGATACTGCATCATAAGCAAGTAGTGTTTATTGTGATAATGCAAGGTTGGTTTGACATTCCAATATAAAATAATGTCATCCACCATATTAACAGGATATAGGAGAACGTCGTATATTGATTTCAGTAAATGTAGAAAAGCTTTTGATAAAAATCAGTTTTCATTTATGATTAAAAGTCCCAGCAAACTAAGTTGAGATTCCTTTTTTTAGGCTCAGGAAGTTACTAGCTATTCCTAGTTTGCTTGTTTGGTGTAAGTTCACGATGGCTGCCATGATTCTGTTGTCTCCTAATCTGTTAACCCCCAGAGAAACCTGTGGGACTCACTGGATATGAGCACAGATGGGGTGGTGAGGACTACTCACAAACCATCTCTTCTATAGATGTTGCTTTGCAAGATTTTAAACAAATTAAAGATAGTAATTCTTGTCCATTATATAATTTTTATAAAATATAGGTTAAAAAAGTCAGGTGTTAAAAATCTCCACAGATTCTTCTATAAATATGAGATGTTTTCTATACATTTTGTCTTCAATGAACTTTTTAAAGACATTTTAGTTTTTAATAAATTTACATCTAAACACACATAGCATTACTAAATGTTTTAAACATTTCATGTTTATATAGTTTTTTACATAGTCATCTTCATAGACTAAAAATAATTTTATGATGTAGAATTAACATAATTTACATAAGAACTTATCACTATAAATTCTAATTTTTGCTGTTATAAACAAACCTGAAATGAATATCCATGTATATGTATGTTTTTTTCACTATATAATGCAAAATTTTCTAATACCTTTCTTGGAGTTATTGCCAAGATATTTGTAAATTATATATTTTTAATTTACATTGTTCACTTCTTCCTCACTTTTTAGTTTTTAGAATTCTTTCCCTTTTAATATGTTTCTTAAATGATTATTTATAGTTTTCTAATGCTTTTCTTTTAGGTTTTCTTAATACCATAAGATGTAACTTCTCTCTGGCTCATTTAAAGTACATTTTTAAATCTTTCACCTATCTTGAGTTTATATGCCTTTCTAAGAATACCTGTTCTTTCTTTTTATTGCAAAGATTATTGCCACTGTCAGAGAAGAAATAAAATAACAATTGAGGAGTTTTACTATTTTATTTATTCATTAGCAATGATACCTTTCCTCCCAAACACTGAGACTATCTTTCTTTATCTTCTTCCATTTAAACTCATTTCGAAAGAAAATAAAAGAATAAAAAAGTTTTTTTCTTATATGTAGACTTGTAGTAAGCCTCATTTTTGTCTTAAGACGATGAAATGCTATTGTTACAAGTCAGCTACATTGTTTCATAACTGGTAGGGAAGTGGTATTTTGGATTTTGAAAACTTGCCTACACAACTTATCTACTATTTAAATGTGGACGATTCAACTTCTTTGTGCTTCAGTGTTTGCATCTATGTGATGGAGACCACATTCCTTCTATTGCATGGGTTTTGTATAATTAATTAAACAAGTTAATTTATATCAAGAGCCAAGGATAATGTCTGGTATAAAGAAAATTCGTTAAATATTAACTACTACACTCATTTAAAAAACTTGCAGAGAACTCCTTATCTAACACCATTTTGTAATTTTGCTTGTTTGTTTGTTGTTAAGAAACACGCTTATTACTCATGGTTCAGATTATATATACAATCAAATTTTATTTCCTAGAGCTTCCTAATTTTTATTTATTTATTTTTTACTATAGTCTCTTCTACCCCTAGGTCCATTTCATAAAATTATGCCTATTATTTTTGTTGGACTTAAAAAAACTGCCTGCCTTAAGTCTAAAGGACATGGAAAGCATAGTCCAATGCTTCCTTAAAATGCATAGGATTCATTTGGGAGATTTTTTAAAATGTTGATTCTCATCTGATCAGTTGTGGATGAAGCTTGAGATGATGAATTTCTAGTAAGCGTGAAGGCGATAGCAATGCTGCTGCTGGTTTCAGGACCACACTTTGTATACAAGGCCTGTTCCTTTGTGATTAACACACATTTGCTTACTCAGTCATCCACAAAACATTAAGAAGGAGCTCTTTCCCAGTCATTGCACATCTGATTGGGGACACAATGTTGAACAGAGTCTGAGGAAATGAAGATTAGTCAACTCATCACAAAAATACAAACAAAATTACTTTTCTCCCTGTCCCTTCTTCCCTGCATAACGCAATGCTGAGAGCTGAAATGTATGTGTCTTTGTCACGAAACTCACCTTCTCTGTGCAGACAAAGTGACTAGGTCTGCACCTATGTGCCACTTTCTGCATCTTTTTTTCCCCCAGTCATATTTTCTTATTTTCCTCTTCTACTATGTGTTTTCTTTTCACCCTCCTGATAACAATGCTATAGCTCTGTTCAATGTACCTCTAGGTCGCAGCTTTGCTCTACCAAATGCCCTGATCATCTGTTTTTCTCTTTGTACAATGGAGACTGTTGAATGTAGAGCATAGCTTCCTATCTCTTCATTCAAAATCAATATCTTAACTATGTTTGAAGCATAAACGAGTATAAAAGAAGTATGTTACTGCCATTGAATAATAATTTAAGAAATTTTAGAATGGCGTACCTGCTAATATAAGTATCTAATGTCAAATCTTTAGAAAACATGGCTATAATTTCACAGGGAAAAAACAGCTATGGTTTGGTTAAACTATATCAGATTTGCTTTGATATGTTTAATAAGATAGTGTTCATCTAGTTCTTTTCACCAGAATAAACTATATGAGACTTGTTTTAACATGTTCAATAAAATATTGCTCAGCTAATTTTTTAAATAAAACATACAGAGATACCCTTCCAAAGAACAACTATAGAAACTTCACTCGATTTCTAGTAAAGTGCATATTACTAATTAAATGAAAACATTAATTTAATTTATATTTGTTGTGTCATCAAATATATTTGTTGTGTCATCCTGCATATACAGTACCATATAATTAAGAAAATATTTGATACTCAAATTTGGAAGTTGGCATGATAGGGCAATGTTTGTGATTAACACATATCATTTTATATAATTAGCCCATAACATTTCAATGGAAATATTAAATATTTTTTCTAGTCTGTGGAAACCACATGTGCAATTTGGCATAATTTAAAATGACTGTAAAACTGTAGCAATGCTATCCAGTTTCAGAAAAAGTGATTTGCAATTAACTTGAAGATAAATAGCCTCGATATTAACCAGCTGCAGTATAGCTCTGATGGACTTCACCCCAGGTTTAAAATCTACACTATGCATATTAGACTTCAACAGGTAAATATATATATAAAGTTCCACCACTAATTTTTATGTGAATAATAATGTATGCATAATAAAACCAACAACACCCATTGAAAATGGGCAGTTTAAACATTTATTACTGTTTGCCATTTGGCAAGTCAAAGTAGTCAGTGAAAGTCAGTCAAGCTGGTTTTGGATTAACTTACATTTTTTATGCATAAATTTGCTTATGTATCTGATGGTCATAATAATAAACTCAGTCAAGGAATAGTTGTGTACTTTCCAAAAATTTACAGTGTCATGAAATGGATTAAACACATGTCATTGAATATGTGGGTTTAGTTTGACCACTGTCTGGTTATATAGCTCTAGACATTAGTTTATTTTTCATTAAAATGAAGAGGTTAGATTAATTGTTCTCTAAGTCCCAATATTGATTTAAATTTTTACAGTACTATTGAATTTTCCATTACTTTTATGGTTTGTATTTGCAAAGAATCATGATATTTATGGTGTTTTGTTTCCTCCTACATATTTGTCTTGCAGTTAAAACAAACTCACACCAGGAGGGCATAGTCCTATGAATTTAACAAGTCTTTTCATGTGTAGTTAAGAATAATAGCTTATAGAATACATTAAAACTTTATTTTCTGTAAAAATTTAAATCTCTGAAAAGATAACTACAAATAAAATATAATTCCTCATTTGTATCATCTACAAAGTCATGCAACTATGCAGTTTCCAGAAATAAAACATTCTTATTATTAGCTTATCCAAGGCCCACATAGGGTTTAGAGAATGGTGTGAAACTTTATTACCTTTCCTGTTAAGAATCTCTTAGCTTTGTGCTGGGCAATGTAGGAGCCTCTTTTTAGTCTAATCAAGGGACTTTCTTTTGTGGAATCTGAAGAGTTGAGAGGGTTGGGCAATGGAGAAAAAGATCAACAGAGAAAAGAAAATTCTGGCCTGACTCCTACTGTTTAAATAGTAGAAATTCTACTTAAAAAGGTAGAAATATAACTCTGATTATTATTTAAGGAGCTTAGAATGCCTCTGTATAATCAGTAGCCTTTTCCATTATACTTGCATTATTATCAAAGACTAATCTGATCCTGCTTTTATTTTTATGCTTGCAAAAACACAGCTAAATCAATCTATACCTTTTCTTCCCCCTAGGACTTTGGATGAGGCTTACATTTCATTCATAAGCCTCTAGCTGCCATCTAAACTCAGGAAATCTTTTGATAGCTTGAATGCTCTTCTCTCTTCTCCCCTCAACGGGCCCTCACTCCGCTCCCCTCCCCTTCCCTCCTCTCCCCTCCCCTCCTCTCCTCTCCCATCCCCTCTTCTCCTCTCCCCTCCCCTCCCCTGCTTTCCTGTTTTCTCCTCTCCTCTCCATATCTCTCATCTCTCCTTATCTCCCTATATCCTTGCTTCCAATGACCATAAACCTTTACTCTGTTGTTAGTACTTAGTATATTTAATAGCTTAACAACTCAGCATCTTTTCTTTGAGAGGAACTGCCTTTAAATTTAGTATGGCATTGCAGAGGTTAAAAGCATGGCAGTATCATAACTACATAGTACGCCATACCATATTATCTGTTATTTAGTGTAATTTTAGTACTGAGTGATGTTATGGCATTCAAGTTTTTCAAAGTCAGTAATGTATATACAGATTTATCCAACTATTTATCTGTCCATTTTTCTATCCATTCATAAATGTTATTGCATATCCACTTTATGTCGATTATTGTATATTTTTTTGTATCAAAGTAATAAGGAAATCACAGTTCCTGCTCTTGAGAAGTTTATAGTAGAGTTGCTACTACCTAAAATTTTTTGTTTACCAGGAAAAGTATGAGAAAGTAAGATTATATTGTCTAAACATGCTAGGCAATAGAGACTTTATTATGTGCTGTGGCAGATGGTAGTTCCTTACTCAAATTCATATCTTCCATTTAAAAAAAAACTTATTGTACTTCTATTCTGAATTTGGAAGAACAATGATCATAGCCCTGGACAATACATAATGTTTGGTTTAATCCAATTGCTAGAATCCTCTTCTTTGCTTTTCTAGCTCTTTTGAAGTTAAGAATGGCCATTGAGACCCAAACAACTGTATGTTTAGGAGTTTCCTTTCATAAGTAGGGAACAGTGATGGCCAACATCGTTTCTTCCAGTATTTTTCAGCCTTGAAAACAGACAGGATATCTGAAACTGCAGTAGACATATTTTGATCATAATCTGGTATTCATAGGAAAATATCACATGCTAAAGATGTCAAACAGAAGAGACAGACAGAGCAATTATCTGATGATGTTATAGAGCTGCTGAGCCAACTACAGCTACCTCCTAATTTCAGAATTCCTATTATGTGAGAAAACTAAATCCCTATTAGTGGAAGCCATTATAAATTTGGTTTTCTGTTACTTATAGTGGAACACATTTCTAATACATATACATATACAAAAGGATTAATAGAGGGTATAATAGGTAACAAATTAATGCCAATTCTTGCAGAACACATTTTGTATTTCTATCAAACACATAAATTAAATGGATCATTGGTATGAACTTGGATATAATTATTTTTCACATTAATTTTTGTTTGTAATTGGATTTGATACAAATATTAGTAATTTACTCTGAATGGAGGGTGGTACAAAATATTAGTAATTTATTCTTAATGGTGGGTGTAATCTCTTCTGTAAGGATCAGTGGTAGTGGTTACACATTTATTTCTTTTTTCCTACTGTCCTTTCCTTCAGAACTAAGAGAAAGTTTATTAACTAAGGATGAGAGAAGTTTAGAAACTTGAACTTCAAAGGTATTCAAGGTCTTTCTCCTACGTAATTTGTTTTGTTACATAGGCATGTGTATACCTATGTAACAAACCTGCATGTTCTATACATGTATCCCAGAACTTAAAGTATAATAATAAAAACAAACAAACAACCACTTTTAAAACACTCAGTAAGACCATGGAGCAGAGGTCCTATGAATGATAGAGAAGGTCAAAATTAGCCAACCACCTCTTTCATATCCTGTTACTTATTCAGAGCACACTTCTCAATTTGTGCTCTTGATTCATACTTACCCCATGTCTTGCTCTGATCATGCAGTGGCATGATTTCGGCTTACCACAACCTCTGCCTCCCAGGTTTAAGAGATTCTCCTGCCTCAGCCTCCTGAGTAGCTGGGACTGTAGGCATGTGCCACCATGCCATGCTAATTTTTGTATTTTTAGTAGAGATGGGGTTTCACTATGTTGGCCAGGCTAGTCTCAAACTCCTGACCTCGTGATCCACCTGCCTCGGCCTCCCAAAGTGCTGGGAGTACAGACGTAAGCCACTGCGCCTGGCCTGCAACATGATTTTTAAAAGTAAGATATTTTATTAATCTTCTTCTGCGTCATGAATTGTTTTTCTTTACTTATATGATTATTTATCTGATTTATATGATTAGGAGACGTTTGAAGAAGAAAGAGACAAAGGACAAGAACGGTGATTTCAATTTTGTGCTTAATTAGAAAAAGGCAAACACTCAATTTGTATTTTAAATTCTATTCCTTCACATAAAATATTGATGAAGTGAGTCATTAGAGAAATCTTGCTTAATTGAAAATCAGTTCCAACTTTATTATCAATACAAAGGACTCTGTGGGATTTCTATATCTATTTATGATCTGGAAAAGCTAATGCTATACATATTCAAAGTAGTAGTGTTAAACTTGAGATCTTGTTACTGAGCGCTTTTCACACTTATTAAATAGTTAATGGCAAATAATTACTTCATATTTGAAGGACCTTTGTTCAGTTAATGAAGATGACATTTGCCATGGCTGTAAGATGAAGGCATATGGAGTTGTTGGTATGTGTTATTTACATAATAGCTATAATGCTAAGAAAAACCAATAAAAGCTAGAGAGAGAACCCAACTCTAACCCTGAAGTGTTTTGTTTATGATGTAGGCTCTTGAGGTCTCATGGAAATAAACCAAGAACTATTTGAAGTTATTTGGAAGTTATTTTACGTTTAATTAGAATATCATCCTTTAAGTTGGGAATGTTCAGTTTTGCCCTGGGAGCACTTTGCTAGCACATATTTGTTAAGCATGTAGTGAGCTCCAGCCACTGCTTGTGTTACTGCAGAAACACAGATGATATACACTGCTGCTGGTTGCTCAGTGCTTCCAGTTCATACGGGAGAAAAACACTTTACACTTCTAAAAAAGAAAACATTTATCTGGCCAACAAATGTAAAAGCTCATCATCACTGGTCATTAGAGAAATGCAAATCAAAACCACGATGAGATATCATCTCATGCCATGTAGAATGGTGATCATTCAAAAGTCAGGAAAAAACAGATGCTGAGAGGACGTGCAAAAATAGGAATGCTTTTACATTGTTGGTGGGAGTGTAAATGAGTTCAACCATTGTGGAAGACAGTGTGGAGATTCCTCAAGAATCTAGAACCAGAAATACCATTTGACCCAGCAATATCATTACTGGGTATGTACCCAAAGGATTATAAATCATTCTACTATAAAGACATATGCACACATATGTTTATTGCAGCACTTTTCAAAATAGCAAGGACTTGGAACCAACCCAAATGCCCATCAATGACAGACTGGATAAAGAAAATGTGGCACACATACACCATGGAATACTAGGCAGCCATAAAAAAGGATGAGTTCATGTCCTTTGCAGGGACATGGATGAAGCTGAAAATCATCATTCTCAGCAAACTAACACAGGAATAGAAAACCAAACACTGCATGTTCTCACTCATAAGTGAGAGTTGAACAATGAGAACACATAGACACAGGGAGGGGAACTTCACACACTGGGGCCTGTTCTGGGGTGTGGGGTGATGGGTGCAGTAAACCACCATGCCACAGGTATAGCTATGTAACAAACCTGCACATTTTGTAGATGTATCCCAGAACTTAAAGTGTAATAAGAATAAAAGAAAGAAAAACGCTTTAAAAACCACATGGCTCAGTATGATCATGGAGCAGAGCTCCTATGTCTGATTGGGAAAGTCAAAAGTAGTCAACCACTTCTTTCATAACCTGTTTCTTATTCAGGGCATGCTTCTCCATTTGTGCTCTGATTCAAACTTACTCCATGTCCTCTAGAATGCTCTGAGCCAAATTTGTTTTCTTTCTTACCTGTATTTTGAAATGGTTTTTCTCTGGTGTTATTTTGTCCCACATCCTAAACATGATCATTCTCACCTCAAAAATATAATATGTCTTGAGATGGGCCTCTCCAGAGGATACTTTTTCTTATCCTCTCCTTTAGGGCCACGATTCTTAATGTTTCAGGCTACAATTGAGATCTTTACTTCCTTTCATTCCATTCCCGCTTCCATATTGCTGAGACGTTCTCCTCACCACTGCACTGAAACTGCTTTGTCAAATGTGAGAAATGGCCCATACAGATTGTGAGCTGTTAAAATATGAGCTTTGCCTGTTGCACTATGTATTCTCAGTCCTCTGAACAGTGCCTAGCACAAAGTCAGAGTGTCGGGGTCTCCACCTGTGGAGATCTGTCCTGCAGACCCTGACTCAATGACGGATGAATAAAGTACACTGACACACAGATATTACACTTTGCCAGTTTCACTGAGTGTCCAGGCCACTTACAGACTTGCTGGAGAGTGCTGTAAATAGTTGCAACTGCTGGCCCTGACACGTTGGCCTCGCCAGCCCTTTTTCAGCACATATTAAATGACAAAAACTCTGAGTCAACACCATTAGAGGTTAAAGATTAAAGGACAGGTTCTGAGACCTAAAGCAAACACCATTAATGGGTAATACTCCTGGTTGACCGCCCCCTGAGAAAGCCATCCAGAATGATCAAAGTTTAATTATAGAACCACATGAGTAAACAAGTTAGTAGGTAAACTCCCGAAATTCCTTTGATTCTAATCTAGTTTATTTAAGTAAGGGGATAAGGCTGCCTTCAGCCAAGAACTATAGAAAGAAACTTTAGGCCTTGCAAAAGGGTTTGAGACTACATTTTATAACTTTCTCTAATATTTTTCCTTTAATATTTTTGCCACCACCCTGACTGAACTCCCATATCAGAACTTAATAAGCATGTGTAAATGAATAATTGATATCTTTCCTTACTTTCCATTTATTGGTCATATCTTACTCATTCTCTCCTGGTCATTCTTTCCCCCTTGGATTCTGTTACAGTGTCCTCTTGGTTCTCCTATTACTTTCCAGGGCATTTCCTATATTTCACTTGTTGGATAATTTTTTCTCTGCCCATATATTAAATAATAGTCCTTTTTCTGAATTTTGTTCTTTTTTTAATCACGACTCACTAGGTGTTTATGGTTCTCAATTCATGTTTCTAACCTCCAAAGTTACTTTGAGTATATCCAGTGATTATTTGACATCTCCATTTATATTTTTTACACTTGCTTCAAAATTGCCATGGCCAAATATTCTTAAAAGTTATTTGGTCCCTAGGTATTTCCTGTCTAGTGAAAGACACTGTATCCAAAACTCTGAAATCTAGTGATAAACATATAATAATCTCCTTTTTGGCTGAACTCTCCCCCAGGACAAAAATCATTAAGTCTTATAGGTTTCATTTTTTTCATTATATCTGATATCTGACTCTTGAATCAACTGCCTGCAAACAGGCCTTCTTCACATCTCATGTAGGCTACTGAAGTAGGTTTTTGAGAGTCATCTGACTATAACCTTGTTCTTCTTTGTATACCTGTGGCTCGAATGGCCTTTCTAAAGCATAAGATGTAGTAATACATCTCTAACTAAAACATTTCAATGGCATCTATGGCATGCTATATTAGAAAATTTAATACAGATTATATCTAAATGATAAACTAAATGGACTGAATCCTCTCACTAAAGTATAAGGTGAGCCTTCTACACTTTTTTCCTGCTTTTCTTTTGACTCTCTCTTTGCTCTGTTAGCTTCATCCTTAGGCTAATTTTGTTTTGCTGAAGATGGGACAAGGAGGTTCCTTTTTCAAAAGAAGTGTAGTTTCAATCAATTCCCACAACTACGTAAAAAGACCCTTAGCTTCATGCTGAATGGACCTTCTTTAAACAAATCCCTCGTGTTTCTCCCTGGACCCTCGACCATGGCAAGGAGACTGGTGGCCTCTACCTTTGAACTTGGAGTACAGTAAATCCCACATGAAGATTTTTCAGTAAAATGATAAGAAAATCCCTGAATTTCTGGAATGAAGTTAGCTACTCTTTATGGGTATAATGGAAAAATGGGCAAATTATTTCACTACTTTGCTTTAGATGAAGAAATTGTTCTAATTTATACAGTTGGGGAGCTGGGAATGTAAAATGATTGTTCTTAATATATAGAACTAAAAAGACTATTAGGCAATTCCTTCAGTGACTCTGCCTAAGTGACTTGGACATGTGAGCAATTGAATGTTTGGAACTCTGTAAAAAAATGTATAAATAGAGATGATTAATAGGTATCTATCCTGCCTCAAATGCTTAAAAAATAGTATTAGTTACCACATTTAACATTTATTTTTCTATTTGAAAACAGTCTTTCTTGTGCTGGTCAGACAATTTCCATCTAGGGGGTATAATTAAAATAATCATTTCTGCACCAAGTCCACTTTCCTTAACAATTCAAAGGCTCACTCCTACCACAAGCTATTAAAGTAGGAAATGAAAGAGGGATTAGCTCATTGTGATCTGGAAAAGATTTTGTTTGCCACAGTCTCTCAAATGCCACACTCATGGCAATTAGATGTTTTGTTTTAGGAAATGTGATTATCTGCTTTTGAATAAATCTGAATAACAAATAAGTAAACAATGTGATAATAAACTCAAATGGAATAGTACACAATGCCCATCTCTTTTTCCCCTAGAAGCTCTAACATAGCTCCTAGAAATTAATTTCACTCTTTGGGTGTGTATCTGAAAAGAACTTCCAGAATATACTTCATGCTTGGAGGAAATAATATGTGAAAATCTACATGTGGAGCCTGAACTGGCAGTAAGCTGACCCTATTCACTTCACTGACAGGGACCTAACACCTTTCAGAATCTCATGGAATGCTTACGTCTTAGAGCTTGAGATGGAGCAGGGACCCTCTTATGGGCCTGCCAGGTATCCCCTGACCAGGCATAGAAATAAAGATCTCCAGTTCCTCCAAGGGAAATTACAGGAACCAGCTAGCTCTAGGAAGTAAATGAGCAACTTGATAAGCAAAAGATAATAGTAACTTAAAACAATATCCAAGGAAGTTGGAGTCAGGAGATGTTTTGTTCTATATAAAAACTGAAGACAACATCTTAACACATTTCTTTGAGTTGTTTTTTAGAAATCAGACCCTGACCAAATTGGTTCACTGGCATGGAGACCTCAAATAAGGAGGAATGGAGGACTAAACTCTGGCCACCATTCTTTGTTATAAATTTCTTCCTAAGGGACCTGAAGGAAGCACACCCACCCACAAGCCAGAACTATTCTTTTCTGCTGATCCCAAATTTAGACAAAGCATCCATCACCTCTTTCACCAATCACAAATCAGAAAATCTTTGAATCTACCTATGAACTGTGCCCCTCTACCCCTTGGAGATGTCCTGCCTTTTCAGGTCAAACCAGTGTACAGCCTTCACTTCTTGATTTATAATTTTGCTCGTAAACTCTGCATCTCTGCATTTTAAAATCTCCACATGAAAGCCATTTGGGAGGTTGGGACTTAAGCATTAGCTGCCTGATCCTCCTTGTTTGATGGCCTAAAAATAAAAGACTTCTTTTCTCCAACTGCAAACCCCAGTGTGGATATCTGGTCTTAGTGTATTGGGCAAACAGACTCCATTTCAGTTTGATGACAAACTTTGTCAACAAGAACCCCATCGCCTCCTGTATATTTTTAAAAATATCAAGTTTAACATTTGCTAATAATTTATAAGGTGGATAGTTTCTGTAAGTAATTGCAACAATGTAAAACATCTTGTCAAAGATACAGTCTTTTACCTAACATAAACATAAACTCCCAGTTATTTTTCAGATTAAAAAGCTATAATTTGACAAACGATTTTTCTAACTTTATTTTAACAGTAAGAGAATTGTGTTTCTCAGATTTTGGAAGGGGTTGTTACATTTCTGTAGCTTTAAATCTAAAGATAATGAGGGATAAATTAGTATTATACTGTATTATAATTTTAATGATAATCCTGGTTTACCAATAAATAGTTAAATGCATTCTGAATACTTTAAGAAGGCAAGAACATAAGCAATGTATTTTTGAAAGATTACACTTACAAATATTTTATAATATAATACTTTTCAAAGTTTTTAAAGATACTTCAGTAATCTCTTACACAGTATTCAAAAAGACATTTATTCTCTTAGAAACTGCAGTGGTACAGTAATGATCATTTAGTTCAAACCCCCCCAGTTTTTCTAGATTCAGGAATTTAAGTAACATGATTACTTAACCTTATACTGATAAAGGGTTTTGAATGCTCAATTTACATCTAGGATTGTAGATTCCGAAGTATAACTTATTTTCAGTACATAAAGTAGCATAGGCAAGATTCTCCTTTTTATCATATCTTAAGAATACTTACAAACTTAAAGTCTTAACTAATAAATGAGTAAAGAAAAATAATAAAAAAAACTTACAATTGTATCATCAAAAATTTTAAGTAAAGCCCAAAAAATAAACTTATAAGAGCTCTTATTATATGTCAGGAACTGTGACAGATACGTTTGTTTTATTTGTCAGTTTCAGTATCATTATCCACATTTTCAGAGATGTAAAAAACCCTGTAACACTGAAAGGTTCTGATTTTTCCAAGGTGATTCCTTTCTCAAGTGGCATACCTGAAATTTGTACCCATGTCTTTCAGATATACTCTATATGATTGCCAAGACCATATTAATGACAATCAGGTCGTGCTGACTAGTAATGAAAATATGAACAATCCACCACACATTAATTTCACAAATTTGTACCACTTTTTCTAAGTGAATGACTTCCATTGTAGGTAAAAACTTCCCACATAATACTTGTTAATAATAAGTTAGTTATCCCTCCAGGAAGTTCCCCTAAGGAATTGAGAGCAGCCATTTTGAATAGATTTCCACAGTCATCACTTACAGGTTAAATCAATTAAATATTGAGTTCCCTTAAACACTTCAAGGCTTCATAACCACTCCTAAGTTCTCAATCACCCATAGTTTCAGGAGGAATTAAAATTAATAATGGTATAAAAGTACCATCCCAAGAGGGGATCCAGATTCTTGAAAAGAAAGTGATGTTTACAATTTCAAGAATCCCCTGTGTGGGACTTACGTTTGTCCAGAGATATTAATTGACAATGTCCCTTACAGCGTGTCCTCACCATCTGCTCTAGTTCCTACTTCACTCTGAATAGCTGAATCTAATTCTTGTTCTTGGAGAAACTGCCTCGAGGCAATTTGGCCATTTTTTTCTGGTTCTCCAAGGCCACCATCTGCTCCATGGAGCAACAGAGATATAGCTATAAGCATGGGTATGGTAAAGATAACCAGAACTATCGACAAATGTTGTATGAGGGAGCTGTGGGAGATGGAGCCTTCCTCTACTATTTCCAATTGGTATGGGTAAGAAGAATGGTGATCAAATCATCTTCAGAACCCTATCAGGAGAATAGAAAACCAACCAACCAGTTTGGAGTTAAAACAGAGCATTTTCTTTCACAAGGAAACTCACAGGGCAATTCTGAAAGGCAAAATATCATTCATAACTCATGCTCACTTTGGCAGCACATATACTAAAACTGGAACAATACTGATAAAATTAACATGGCTCCTGTGCAAGGATAACACACAAATTCAGAAAGCATTCCACATTTTTACTGTGACAGGATCAAATCTGCACATATCAATATTAACCTCTAAAGTAAATGGGTTAAGGCCCAAATTAATGGGCACAGAGTGGCAAGCTGGATAAAAAAGCAAGACCCAATGGTATGCTGTTTTTAAGAAACCATCTCATATATAATGACACCCATAAGCTCACAGTAAAGAGATGGAGAAAAATCTACCAAGAAATTTGAAAACACAACAAAGCAGGAGATACTACTTCAATTTCAGGCAAAACAGATTTTAAACCAACAAAGATTAAAAAAGACACAGATGGTCATTACTTAATGGTAAAGGGTTCAATTCAGCACGATAACCTAACTATTGTAATCATATAGGCCCTCATCCCAGGAACCACAAGTTCAAAAACCAAGTTTCTAGAGACCTACAAAGAGATTTAAATTTCCAAACTCGGCACCCACTGACATTATTAGACAGATCCTCAAGGCAGAAAACTAACCAAGATATTTGGGACCTGAACTCTATACTTGACCAAATGGGCCTAACAGACACCTACACAACTCTCCACCCAGAAACAACAGAATATACATTCTTCTCATCTGCATATGCCACATACTGTAACATCAGCCAAGCAATCAGCCATAAAGAAAAAAACTAAAATGGTACCAACCACACTCTTGAACCACAGCACAATATAAATATAAATCAATACTAAGAAAATCACTCAAATCCATATAATTATATGGAAATTAAACCACTCACTCCTGAATGGCCTTTAGGTAAAAGATGAAATTAAGGCAGAAATCAAGAAATTCTTTGATACTAATGAGAGCAAAGATACAATACACCAGAATCTCTGGAATATCACTAAGCAGTGTTAAGGGGGAAATTTATCACGCTAAATATTCACATCAAAAAGTCAGAAAGATAGCAAATTAAATACCTGGCATCACACCTACAGGGACTAGAGAAACAAAACCAAAGCAACCCCACGGTGATTGGAAGGCAAGAAATGACAATTAGAGTGGAACTTTAGGTAACTGAGACCCACAAAAAAAGCCATACAAAGGATTAACAAATCTAGGAGGTGGTTCTTTGAAAAAAATAGTAAGATAGACAGACAGATAGCTAGACTAATGAAGAAAAAAAGAGAAAAAATACAAATAAACACAATAAAAATTGACAAAGGTAATATTACCACTGACTGCACAGAAATGGAAGAAACACTCAGAGACTACTATAAATACCTCTATGCACACAAGTTAGAAGACATAGAAGAAATGGATAAATTCCTGATATATACAACCTCTGAAGATTGAGCCAGGAGGAAATTGAGTCCCTGAACAGACCAATAATGAGTTCCAAAATTAAAAAAGTAACAAAAAGTCTACTCACCAGAAAAAGTCCAATATCAGACAGATTCACAGCCTAATTCTATCAGATTTATAAAGAACTGCTGGCAACATTCCTACTGAATCTTTTCAAATAATTTGAGGAGGAGGGACTATTCTCTAACTCATTCTATGAGACCAGCATCATCTTGATACTGAAACCTGGCAGAGAAACATCAACAACAAAAAACTTTTAGACCAATATCTTTGATGAATGTAGATGCAAAAATCCTCAACAAAATACTAGCAAACCAAATCCAGGAGCACATCGAAAACCTAACCCACCACGGTCAAGTAGGCTTTATTCTTGAGATGCAAGGTTGGTTAAACACATGCAAATCAATAAATGTGATTCACTACACAAAAATAACTAAAACAAAAACTACATGATTATCTCAATAGATGCACAAAAGGCTATTAATAAAATTTTACATTCATTCATGCTAGAAACCCTCAGCAAAATAAGGCATTGAAGGGGCATACTTCAAAAATAATAAGCCATCTCTGGCAAGCCCACAGCCAACGTTATACTGAATGAATGAGAGCTGGAAGCATTCCCCTTGAAAACTGGCACAAGACAAGAATGCCCTCTCTCACCATTGCTAGTCAACATAGTACTGGACATCCTGGCCAGAGTAATCAGGCAAGAGAAAGAAATAAAGGCATAAGAAAAGGAAGACAGGAAGTCATAGTATCCCTGTTTACAGGTGACATGATTCTATATCTAGAAAACCCCACAGTCTCTGCCCCAATAAACAATGAACTAATAAACAACTTTATTAAAGTTTCAGGATACAAAATAAGTGTACAAAAATCAGTTGCATTTCTATACATTAACAACATTCCAGCTGAAAGCCAAATCAAGAATGCAATCCCATTCACAATAGCCACAAAAAGAGTAAAATATCTAGAAATACACCTAATCAGGGAGGTGAAAGAGCTCTACAATATGGATTACAAAACACTGCTCAAAGAAATCAGAGATGAGACAAGTGCAAAAATATTTCACCCTTAGACATAGGAAGAACCAATATTGTTAAAACTGCCATACCACTTAAAGCAATGTACAGATTTAATGAGATTCCTATTAAAGTACCAATGATTTTGTATTAATCTGTTTTCACACTGCTGATAACAACACACCTGAGACTGAGAAGAAAAAGAGGTTTAATTGGACTTACAGTTCTGCATGGCTGGGGAAGTCTCAGAATCATGGTGGGAGGTGAAAGGCACTTCTTGCATGGCAGCAGTAAGAGAAAATGAGAAAGAAGCAAAAGGAGAAATCCCTGATAAACCCATCAGATCTCATGAGACTTATTCACTATCACAAGAATAGCACAGGAAAGACTGGCCCTCATGATTCAATTATCTCTCCCTGGGTTCCTCCCAAAACATGTGAGAATTCTGGGCGACACAATTCAAATTGAGATTTGGATAAATTACAGCAGTGTAATTCCAGGTGGTTTCATCAGAGAATGTACACTTGGGTGGTCACACAGGCAAACCACATCATTCCACCCTGGGCCCTCCAAATCTCATGTCCTCACATTTTAAAACCAATCATGCTTTCCTAAGAGTTTCCCACCAAAGTCATAACTCATTTCAGCATTAACCCAAAAGTCCACAGTCCAAAGTCTCATCTGAGACAAGGCAAGTCTCTTCTACCTAAGCCTGTAAAATCAAAAGCAAGCTAGTTAGTTCCTAAATGCAATGGAAATACAGCTATTGGGTAAATACAGGCACTCCAAATGGGAGAAATTGGCCAGAACAAAAGGGTTACAGGGCCCATGCAAGTCTAAAATCCAGCAAAGCAGTCAAATTTAAAAGCTCCAAAATGATCTCCTTTGACTCCGGGTCTCACATCTAGGTCCTGCTGATGCCAAGAGGTGGATTCCCATGTCTTGGGCAGCTCCACCCCTGTGGCTTTGCAGGGTACAGCCCCTCCTAGTGTTGAGTGTCTGCAGCTTTTCCAGGTGCACGGTGCAACTTGTCAGCGGATATACCATTCTGGGATCTGGGGGACAGTGGTCCTCTTCTCACAGCTCCACTAGGCAGGGCACCAGTAGGAACACTGTATAGGGGTTCAAACCCATTTCCCTTCTGCACTGCCCTAACAGAGGTTCTCCATGAGGTCTTCACCCTGCCGCAAAATTTTGCCTAGGCATCCAGGTGTTTCCATACATCTCCTGAAATCTAGATAGAGGTTCCCAAACTTCAATTATTGATTTCTCTGCACCTGCAGGCTCAATACCACCAATGGGACATGAGGGGGCTTTTTGTACCATGCGCTCAACAAAATATTCTTTATTTTTATCAGCTAAAATTATGTAAATTCAACCAGAAAGTCCAGATGGCTGAACCAGAATTATGTTTGGGTCTCCCCTTTTGGCTTTGCTGCCACCCAGAGGATGTTCCAACCCAGCTAGCTTGGGGTTGCTGTGAAGGGAGTTAAGTAGCCTTGCTGTCAGAAATGATCAGGCTGAAATCTCAACTTTTCTAAGTAGGTTTCTACTCATCACTTTCATCCTGATTATTGCATGCCCCTTTAATTACCAACCTTTCTTACTCATATGAAGACCAGAAGGAGGTGCAGGAGATAGAATCAGTCATCTTTTCAGCTGACTTAAGACCTTTTCAATGCACAATAATATTAGTGCCTTGTGTGGTGGTTCAAGCCTGTAATCCCAGCAATTTTGGAGACTGAAGTGGGTGGATTGCTTGAGTTCAGGAGTTCAAGACTATTCTGGCAACATACTGAGAGCCTGTCTCTAAAAAAAATTTTTTTTTAATTAGCTGGGCATGGTGGTGCGCCTATAGTCCTCATTACCAGGAAGGCTGAGGTGGGAAGATTGCTTGAGCCCAGTAGGTAAAGGTTGCCATGAATTGTCTGTGACAATGAGCTTCAGCTCATGCAAGAACAAAACTTTCACTTTAACAATAATTGCTACTACTACTACTATTACTATTAGTACTACTACTACTAGATGGCTGGGGATGGTAGACAGTATGGAAGATCCAGGAAATATTTATTAGTGCATTATTGAGATTATTGGGAAGCTTTTGTGATAAAGGAGCCCCAGTGTCAGACTGCAAATGGTCCAGAAAGCCAAACAAGTAATAGAGATTAGTCTATGGGCCCCAAGTGGTGAAACTGGAGTTAGCTATCTGAATTGGGTCAGCATTATATAACCTGAAAAATGTACACAGCAATGAGGCACTATTAGCTTCCTTTATATAGGGTTAGGGGTCTAATGTAATATATCTGTAAGGACTGGGCGGAGACAAAGTCCCATGCAATTTGATTTCTTCTATCTTGGGATAATGGCCCAACTTTTGGCAAGAGTCCTAAGTCTAGCATGTGTTGGTTGGCCTCTGCATCAAGAACAGAATTCTTTGCTTTATGTTCAGCTTATGATCATGGATGTGTCATGAATTAGTAAGGTGGTGAGTCCAAGTAGTGATTGTGGCAACCTGGACAATGCATTCTTGATCAGCAGTGTAATTCCAGCTGGTTTCATCAGAAAATGTATACTTGGCATGGCTATCTACAAAACTGGCCATAATAGTTCATTCAGCAGCCTGAAATTGTTTTCACACTACATGGTACCAAAGAAATTTGTCTTTAATCTGATAGTCCACGGTTTTTAATGTGTCTGGCCAAACCTTTAGCCTTTTGCAACAGCTCAAGAGTCAGTGAAAATATAGCAAGGTTTATCAAGAGCAGTATTTGATCCTGGGAATGGTTTCAGATCTGCTCACTGAGTGGACCAACTGCGTCTCTTTTGAGTTTGGAACAGGTGGCAGCAAGGCTGAACACCTACAGAAGCCTTGTACACACCATCAGCTTTCAGTTTAGCAATGCTAGTAAATCAGGTTCAGGTATTTTGGGAAATGTCAGCTACACATGGACTCACTGAGCAGTTAAGTAGACAGCTTTTCTTTTGCAGTGGAATGGGGAATAAAGAATCCCCCACAGGTACAGCTGCCACTTTGTCATGTAAAGCTAAAATTCTGCTGGGGGAAGGATAAATATGCCATTTCCACTTGACAAGAGAGTTTTGTTGAGCACACCTTGTCTTTTTAGTCATAGACTCTGTATGAGTCCATTTTCCCACTGCTATAAAGAGTACCTGAGACTGGGTAATTTATAAAGGAAACAGGTTTAATTGACTCACAGTTAAACATGGCTGGGGAGGCCTCAGGAAATGTACATTCATGGCAAAAGGCAAAGAGAATCAAAGCACATCTTACATGGCAGCAGGTGAGAGAGAGAGAGAGAGAATGAGGAAGTGCCACTTTAAACCATCAGATTTTGTGATAACTCACTCACTATCACAAGAACAGCATGAGGAAAACTGACTCCATGCTCCAATAACCTCCCACCAGGTCCCTCCCTTGACATGTGAGGATTACAATTAGAGATAAGATTTGGGTGAGGACACAGAGAAAATGGTCCTATTCTGTCCCTGCCCCCTCCCAAATATCATGACCTTCTCATATTTCAAAACAAATTATGCCTTCCCAACTGTTCCCCAAAGTCTTAACTCATTCCAGCATTAACTCAAAAGTCCCAGTTTAAAGTCTCATTGGCTGGGCATGATGGCTCATGCCTGTAATCCCAGCACTTAGGGAGACTGAGGTGAGCAGATCGCCTGAGGTCAGGAGTTCAAGACAAGCCTGGCCAACATGGCAAAACCCCATCTCTACTAAAAATACAAAAAATTAGCTAGGTTTGGTGGCTCACACCTGTAGTCCCAGCTACCTGGGAGACTGAGACATGAGAATCACTTGTGTCCAGGAGGCAGAAGTTGCAGTGAGCTGAGATTGCACCACTGTACTCCCGGCTGGGCAACAGAGTGAGATGCCTTCTCAATAGAAAAAAAAAGTTTCATTGAGACTAGGCAAGTCCCTTTCACCCATGAGCCTGTAAAATCAAAAGCAAGTTAATTACTTCCAAGATACAATATGGGTACAGATATTGGGTAAATGTTCCTGTTCCAAATGGGACAAATTGGCCAAAATAAAGGGGCCACAGTTTCCATGCAAGTCCAAAACCTGGCAGGGTACTCATTAAATCTTACTCCAAAATGATCTCCTTTGACTCCATTTCTCACATCGAGGGCATGCTGTTGCAAAGAGTAGGCTCCCATGGCCTTGGGCAGTTCCTCCCTGTGGCTTTGCAGGGCACAGTCCATGTGGCTGCTTTCATAGGCTGGTGTTGAGTGCCTGCAGCTATTCCTGGCACATGGTGCAAGCTGCCAGAGGATCTATCATTCTGGGATCTGAAGGATGGTGGTCTTTTTCCCATAGTCCCACTATGCAGTGCTCCAGTGGGAACTCTACGTGGAGGCTCCAACCCCACATTTTCCCTCTGTATTGCCCTAGAAGTTCTCTATGAGGGCCCCACCCCTGAAGTAGACTTCTGCCTGGACATCCAGGTATTTCCATACATCCTCTAAAATCTAGGCGGAGGTTCCCAAAACTCAATTCTTGTCTTCTGGACATCTACAGGCCCAACATGAAGTGGAAGCTGCCAAAGCTTGGGGCATGCACTCTCTGAAATAACAGTCTGAATTGTATGATGGCACCTTTTAGCCACAACTGGAACTATAGCAGCTGGGGCACAGGGCACCAATTTCCAAGGCTACACAGGACAGTGGGGCCCTGGACCCAGACCACAAAACATTTTTCCCTTTTAAGCCCATGGGCCTGTGATGGGAGGGCTTGCTGTGAAGAGCTCTAAAATGCCCTAGAGGCACTTTTCCCATCGTCTTTGGGATTAACATTGAGCTCCTTGTAACTTATGCAAATTTCTGCAGCCAGCTTAAAATCCTCCCCAGAAAATGGGGTTTTCTATCCTACCTCATGGTCAGGCTGCAAATTTTCCAAACTTTAGTGCTCTGCTTTTCTTTTAAATAAAAGTTCCAGTTTCAGATAATCTCTTCATGAACTCATATGACGGATGCTTTCAGAATTATCCAGGTAACCTCTTGCATGCTTTGCTGCTTAGAAATTTCTTCTGCCAGATACCTTAAATCATCTCTACCAAGTTTAAAGTACCACAGATCTCTAGGGCAGGGCAAAATGCCAACAGTCTCTTTGCTGAAGCATAGCAACAGTGACCTTTGTTCCAATTCCCAATAAATTCCTCATCTCCACTTGAGACTGCCTCAGCCTGAACTTCACTGTCCATATCACTATCAGCATTTCGGTTAAAACCATTCTACATGTCTCTAGGAAGTTCCAAACTTTCCCACATCTTTCTTTCTTCTTCTGAGCCCTCCAAAGTATTCCAACCTCTGCCCATTACCCAGTTCCAAAATTGCTTTCGCATTTTTAGGTTATCTTTATAGCAGTACTTCATTTCTGGCACCAATTTTCTGTGTTAGTCAATTTCCACAGTGCTATAAAGAACACTTGAGACTGGGTAATTTATAAAAGTAATGGGTTTGATTGGCTCACAGTTCCACATACCTGGGGAGGCCTCAGGAAACTTACAATCACGGCAGAAGGTGAAGGGAAAGCAAGGAAAGTCTTACATGACAGCAGGAGAGAGAGAGAGCACAAAGGGGAAGCATCACTTTTAAGCCATCAAATCTTATTATAACTTCCTCATTATCATGAGAGCAGAATGAGAGGAACCACCCCTGTGATCCAGTCACCTCCCACCAGGTCCCTTCCTTGACATGTGGGAATTACAATTCAAGATGAGATTTGGGTGGAGACAGAGAGTCAAACTATATCAGATCCTGAGTTGACCTATCTCAATATGGGAATTTTATTTTTGGAGACTCACAGGGCCTCTCTGGAGAAAACATCAGTTTCAAACAAAGCCCAAGAGTAAGCTAATAGTTATTTATCACCTCATAGGCATTATATTAGAAGCTATGTCAGAGTGAAAATGATTCCAAAACCCCAAGGAGAACCTCCAAAGAGAAGCTGCCTCTCATTGATAGTGGCTTCAATAGACAAAATGATTGGTCATAGATGTTTATAGCTCAAAAGGGTACTTAGAATTATGAGACTCAAAGATAGAAAGTATGTTACAGTCTAGTGGAAAATTATTAATGAATCCTTTGATTTCAGCCATCTCAAAGCAACCTGATTTGCAGGTCAGTCAATGGAAGAAGATAAATAGAAATCCCAAGTGAGGCATGTACTTTTTTCAAT
Source organism: Cacajao melanocephalus (assembly GCA_963573385.1). Classification (NCBI taxonomy): domain Eukaryota; kingdom Metazoa; phylum Chordata; class Mammalia; order Primates; family Pitheciidae; genus Cacajao; species Cacajao melanocephalus. Next base: position 37,215 of record CAUYLG010021134.1, on the reverse strand, counting down.
GCCTAAGAGTCCAAGGATGTGTTGGGACTCCTCTTTGTTGGTGGTTGGATACAAAAAGAGTAGATCTCAACTGCTAAAGAAATTGGTAGTTGTGAATACAGAGCATTGCTCCAAGCCTCTTAATTTTATCAGGATTTATCTGTCACCCCTGATGGTAGAATTATAATAATGATAATTACTGCAGGTAAGTGATCACACATGCTCCTCTCCCTTCTGCATTCCCTCAGGCTTTGGGTCAGGTGGTTGCTCTGTGATCTCAGTTATTTTAGGGATTTGTATAAAGTAAGAAATGTAAAGTTATAATTTTAAAAATTATAACCCTGAGAACACTGTTTTTTCCAGCTTTATATCCCAGAGTAGAAAACAGAAGTCTTCAAGAGTAGCTTTCAGGAAGAACCTAGGGAGGAAAACAAAAAACCTCACCCAAGCATGTCACAATCTATCTTTTTTAGACGTAGTTCAAAATTCTTCATTTCTTATTTTGAAGATAAACCAGTGACCCTGTTCTATTCAATAAATTTGATTCTTCTCTTTATTTCCCACCCATAGTTTTTTAAGAGTTCAGTCAGGGTGGTGGGATAAATTATAAGAGAAAAATTACAGAGAAAAGGATTCAAACCTTCTTGGAAGGCCAGGAGGTTTTTGCAAAAGATTTGGGAAGGAATGAGCTGAAGGCAGCAGTTCTTACCTGGAGGCAAGAGTAGGTACAAAAGAATGTAAGAAAATTTATCTAAAGATCTTGTTTACTCATGTGGTCCTAAGACTGACCTTTGAACATTCACAGACTGATGACTTCTCTCCGCTCAGTGGGTCAACAATGTTATTACCCACAATTGGTGTTTGCTTTAGGCCTTGAAACCTGGTGTTTCTCTCTTTTTTTTTTTTTCTTTGAGACAGAGTCTTGTTCTGTAACCCAGCCTGAAGTGCAGTGGCACCATCTCAGTTCACTGCAAACTCCACCTCCTGGGTTCAAGTGATTCTCCTACCCCAGCCTCCCAGGTAGCTGGGACTACAGGCATGCACCACCACCCCAGGCTAATTTTTTTTGTATTTTTAGTAGAGACGGGGTTTCACCATGTTGGTCGGTCAGATTTCAAACTCCTGACCTCAAATGATCCACCTGCCTCAGCCTTCCAAAGTGCTGGGATTACAGGCAAGAGCCACCATGCCTGGCTGGAACCTGGCCTTTAATTATTCACAGGACTGCTCTTTCCATGAGGACGGCCATGTTAATTATCCACAAGTGTGCTGACTTAAAGTCTTTGTCATTAAATCTATACTGAAGAAATGCCTGTAGCACCATCTGGTAAGAGCCATAGCTGCTGACTCTTTACAGCACCCTCCTTGGGATCTGTAAGTGGCCCAGACCCCTAGCCTACTCTTTAACTGGATATCTGTGTCTGAGTGCATTTGTTCATCTATTGCTAGGTCAGGGTCCATGGGTTGAACCCAGCATTTTTTTTAGCACCACTCTTATTCCATGAACCTGGGAATTCTCATAGTTCTTCTAATTTTGCCTCCTGTCTCTCCACCATGAGGAGGTATGTACTGTATTATTACTAGTTCACATTTGTAGATTATATAACAAACTCACTTCTAAATTAATGTCTAAAGTTACATATTATTTCTTTAGTTCTTAAGTCAAAACCTGTTGTTTTATAATTCATATAAAATTAAAACATTTGCTAATTGTGATCGCCTTGGTTTCATCTCCTTGTAGCTCAATAGTATGTGAATGTTAGTCATTCCATGTGACTTCTGTTCCTGATACTAGCCAGTTAAATTGAGTAGTATCTAATTATTATTTTTTTCTATTTTATTTTCTCTTTTTATTACATAAGTCAATAATCTCATTTGAAATTCTTTATTCTTTTCTTTGAGATGCACAAATCACTTGCAGCTATTTATTTTCCACTGTTTTAATTGTAAAATACACATGACATAAAGTTTACCATCTTAACCATTAAGTATAAAGTTCAGTAATAGTAAACGCATTCATAATATTGTGCAACCATCAGCACCATCCATCTCCATAACCCTTTTCATCTTATAAAACTGAAGCTCTGTTCCCAAAACCAAATCTCCCTCTTCCCCACTCCCTATCACCTTGCAAACACCATTCTGCTTCCTGTCTCTATGAATTTAACTACTTTAGGGACTTCACATGAGTGGAATTATACAGTGTTTGTCTTTCTGACAGGCTTATTTCACTGCAGATTATGCTCTCAAGGTTCGTCCATGTTGTAGCATCTGTCAAAATTTGTCTTGCTTTTTAAGGCTAAATAATATTTCACTGTATGAATGGACCACATTTTGCATATCCATCCATCCATCCAACCATACGTGAGCACTTGGGCTGCTACCAAGTTTTAGCTGTTGTGAAAAATGTTGATTTGCAGCATTTTAAATAGCAGAAGTTATAGAAGGGATGAGAGAATTTTGATTCACAGGCCCTCTTTTCCATGGACAGTCTAGGCTCAGAAGATTGGGTTGCCAATAGGCAAACATTGAGAAAACACTTTCAAGTGTGTCTTGAGATGCCTGTTGGTTTCTCAGCATTTTACTGAACCTGCAATTTAAAATGACTTCTTCTACCTGCTGATGCTAACAGATGCTCAAAAAGTAGAATAGAGCAAGTTCATCTGTTCTTTCGTGGCTGAGATTCAATCTGTGTATTTTTAAGCACAAGCACAAGCAGATGTACCATTGCTACAAGATAAAGCAGAATTCTTCATGGCTAGGTAGTTTGGACCAAATTTAAAGGTACCTATAGTAAGTCAAATACCCAAGGGACTTTTTACTAGGAGTTGTACTCTACAAGGTGGTTGTGGAGGACAGGATTATAGTGGGCTCTGCTGCTTATGTTATACTCCACCCTGTGCAACTTCAGAAACCGTGGCCTTCCAGGGATGGGGCATCTGGGGTCAGTGAATTCTATTTACTGAGCACTTATATCAAGGACCACTTGGAATTCCTTGGGAAGGACAGCAGGGAGAAAATTTTCAAGGATGCAGAACTGAAGTTACCCGTGCTTTTCATCTGTGTAGTGAAAACAGTGAAGTGCATAGGAGGATGTCTATAAGTAGTCCAGCTTTGAGAATTCGACTTTAATGGATTGGAAAGGCAAAACCAGAAATAAGTTGTGGTATATTTAACATATTTATTAGTAATGAAAGCTAAGAATTCCAGTGATGCTAAATGGCCCTAAGTGGTGTTGGTTTTGCGTTGGGACAGGAAATGTTCCTCATTGCTAGTGATTATTCATTTCATTATTTATATCAGGTTTACATGTTTAATGGTACATCACTTTTTGACATCATTTCTACTAAATCTAAATTTCTTTTCTTGTTTTCTGTAAATATTGTGTACAAAATCAATATCACACTTGACAAAAATGAACATATAATTTTACCATTTAAATAACTTCAAACTGATATTCTGTATTGGCATTTTCTTACCATTGTTGAATACTCTATGTTACTGTTTAATCAGTTTTCTTTCAGTTCTAATAAATACACATGCTCCTTTTTATATGCAAGTGACATATTTAATGTTCTTTTAATCAAGAATAATTAAGTGAAATTGTAGGATTTTCATCTGACCTGTTCGAGTTCTGAATTTGAGGAGATTTTTTTTCTCATTTTCATTATTGTGATTTAAAAAAAACAAATATTCATTAAAATAATCATTTGTAGTGCCCTGTAGGCTCAACTTAGGTTGGTCATGCTTAAGTAAAATCTAGTTTCTTTCATTTTTTTTCACTTAAAAAATATAAACAGATTACCATTCTAAATAGTTTTCTTTTTTAATTTTTTCAACTACAGATTACCATTCTAAACAGCTTTTAAAAAATTCTTTCAACTTTTTTTAGCTCTTCACTTTCATGTATACTCTCATGATCTAAACATAAGCTCACTTTCAATCATCTAAAAGACTGTAATTGTTTTTCCAGTATTAGAAATTAAATACATTTTCACCACAATGTATTAATGTAAAAATAACAACTAAAGCTTACTTTCCAAAAAGTTTCATCTTGAAATTAAAATGCAAAAGATAATTTATAAATAATAATTTTCAAAAATTAATTCAAATAATTGTTTTAAACTGAACATTTTAATTTAATGTTCTGAAACTTTTAATTAAATCCTATAAACATTAATAAAATAATGCTCATATGTATTATATGAAAGTGAAGTATTCATATTATGTTGAGTTTAGACCTAGTAATGAGAATTGTTTAATATAGTACATTTGCTATGTCTGCCTTCTATGACTGTTAGGGTTTTATGTACTAATGGAAAATTTTTTACTCTGTGAGAATGTATTACATTCATGCTGACAGGAAGAAATTGACTAGTTAATTATATTGGTTTTTCTTCTATTTAAGCACCTCTGCCATTTATAGCCTCTTCACTCTCAAGCTGTGTTTGTGTCAGATAGGGAAGCTATAGAATTCCCGCACTTTCCTGGCAATTGAATGCAATTACCTTTTGTTTTGAAGGTCATGGGCAAAAAATGTTTCAAAGCTTTTTCTCGGGGCCTGAACAATTGTTAGGCATAAGAGTTGATGCTGATGTATAGATTCTGCTTTGAGCACTGAGTGTTGAATTCTAAGAGTCAGAACTCATATGTTTTTTAGTAAGTGATATGAGTGATATGTATGATACGTGAGACTCTTTAAAACTTACGACCCTGACCAAGGCTTCCTTTTGCCTATGTCTACGGGCAACAATGGAGAAAATGTCTATTTTTTCTAATAGATAAATTTATCTATTTTTTCTAATAGATAAATTATTCATTTTGTCATTCTATTTAATAGTTCAATATTAACTGTACCATGGAGAACATCATCATACTTATCAACACCTTATTTTCAGAGAAATAGTAGAGAGTCATTTCAAAGACTGTGAAGGTAAGCAGAATTTGATGATAAAATCTGATTTTTCCCACCTCATTTCCGTTTCAAAAATAAAATCCTGCAAATTTAATGGAAAATATTTTAAATATATTGTACTAAATTCAATTAGTTACTGTATTCAATTTAGCTGAATGAATGTTTAATTTAGTTTTTAAAATTAGTTAAAAATATTATTTCAGAATATGATTTTTTTTTCTTGGTAGTGATTCTGCAAGGGGAAATAAAATTTGACCAGGAAGACAGTGAAGAAATTTCATAAAAGTGAAATACTACTTGGAAACTCCTATCCACGTTGGTTGATCTGACAAGTTGCAACTGTAGAAATCAGTCCATATGGAGACACAAATGTCAAAAGAAGTTTTACTGACCATTGAAATATGAGATGGTCATTATAAATTCTTCCAGAAAAAAATATAGCAAAGGATAATAAAGCTAATGCTGCCAAAAATATCAATACTGTATTTAAGAAAATTGTGAAAATAAGGACCAGAGTCAAGAGTTATTTTTATAGGTTAGTATGGTTGTTAAAACATAATCATATCAATGGATGAGCCCACCAACCAATGATGCAAATAAACCACAAAGCTGCATTTGTTGCTTACCTAGGTGAACAATAGCTATGAGAGTTCAGTACAGGCTTCTCAAGCAAAGGAGATAATTGATCTTACACAGGACTTTGGGAATGCATGGTATGCAGGGATTGGTAAATTTTCAAAGATACGAGTGGGCTAATGCCAGCTTTGGAAATGTGGTAACTCAGAGGAAACTGTTGATTGACTGCTTTCAGATTCAGGTTTGTTGGAGCATGTCTGCTACTGATTTATTAAAGACATTTAAGATGGGTTCTTCTGGTTATTTGTGGTTCTAGAAAAAGATTAATTGTTCTGTGGTGAAGGAAATGAAAATATTTCATCCCAAAATGTAGTTCTTTGACATATTTTGAGATGGCTATTCAGAGAACCAGCATATGGAGGTAATCTTGCAGAGGTGTCTTTTGTGAGGGATGTTTGTGTCTGAAGAGAATCTGGCATTGATGCAATCAGGCTTTCTATGAGACCTTCCCTTTTCCAGATTTAGGAAAGATTAATTGAGAGACTGACTCCTTAAAGGTCTGAAAGAAATATTTACCATCTATCCTCTCTGATGGCAGCTACTTGTGAGGTTTCATCTGTGAAACAAGACCCCTTTGCTAGCCATGCCTCCTTGTTTCTCTCTATTAAAACCTGCTTTGTTATGATAAGATGAATTACTACTATAACCTGGTTTTGACCAAGATCCAAGCCCCTATTCTTTCTATAACCTCAAGGTGGTATATAAGCTTCTGTACTCCATTGGGGTTTGGGGTAATCACTCTGAGGTTCTTTCTGTGCACAATAATAAATTTATATGTTATTTCTCCTATTAATCTGCCTTTGTGAGTTGATTTTTCAGTGAAACTTCAGAGGATGAAGGGAAAACTTTCCCTTGGTCCCTAGAGTAGCCATATTAACAAATATATACCAGAACCAGTCTTAAATCTATGTAATTATTATTATTTTCTTTTAATTTTTAAAATTATACTTCAAGTTCTGGGGTACATTGCAGAATGTGCAGGTATGTTACATAGGTATACACATGCCATGGTGCTTTGCTGCACCCATCAACCCATCATCTACATTAGGTATTTCTCCTAATGCTATCCCTCCCCTAGACTCCTACTCCCCAGCAGGCCCCAGTGTGTGATGTTATCTTCCTTGTGTCCACATGTTCTCATTGTTCAACTCCCACTTATGAGTAAGAACATGCAGTGTTTGATTTTCTGTTCCTGTGTTAGTTTGTTGAGAATGATGGTTTCCAGCTTCATCCATGTGCCTGCAAAGAACATGAAACCATCTTTTTTATGGCTGCATAGTATTCCATGGTGCATATGTGCCACATTTTCTTTGTCCAGTCTATCATTGATGAGCATTTGGGTTTATTCCAAGTCTTTGTTATTGTAAATAATGCTACAGTAAACATATGTGTACATGTATCTTTATAGTAGAATAATTTATAATCCTTTGGGTATATATCCAGTAATGGGATTTCTGGGCCAAATGGTATTTCTAGTACTAGATCCTTGAGAAATTGCCACACTGTCTTCCACAACAGTTGAACTAATTTACATTTCCACCAACAGTGTAGAAGCATTTCTATTTCTCAACATCCTCTCCAGCATCTGTTGTTACCTGACATTTTAATGATTGCCATTTTGATTTGCATTTCTCTAGTGACCAGTGATGAGTTTTTTTTTTTTTCATAATTTTGTTGGCTGCATAAAAGTCTTCTTTTGAGAAGGGTCTGTTTATCCTTCACCCAATTTTTGATTGAATTGTTTTTTTCTCATAAATTTGTTTAAGTTCTTTATAGATTCTGGATATTAGCCCTTTGTCAGATGGATAGATTGCAAAAATTTTCTTGCATTCTGTAGGTTGGCTGTTCACTCTGTGATAGTTTCTTTTGCTGTTCAGAAGCTCTTTAGTTTAATTAGATACAATTTTTCAATTTTAGCTTTTGTTGCCATTGGTTTTGGTGTTTTAGTCATGAAGTCTTTGACCATGCGTATGTCCTGAATGGTAATGCCTAGGTTTTCCTCTAGGGTTTTTATAGTTTTAGGTATAAGCTTACCCACTATGATCAAGACAGCTTTATCCCAGGGATGCTAGGCTGGTTCAACATATGGAAATCTATACACATAATCCATCACGTAAACAGAACCAATGACAAAAACCACATGATTATCTCAAGATATGCTGAAAATACCTTTGGCAAAATTCAACACTCCTTGTGCTAAAACCTCTCAATAAACTAGGTATTGATGGAATGTATGTCAAAGCAATAAGAGTTATTTATGACAAACCCACAGCCAATATCATACTGAATGGGCAAAAGCTGGAAGCATTCCCTTTGAAAACCAGCACAAGACAAGGATGCCCTCTCTCATCACTCCTGTTCAACATAGTAGTAGGAGTTCTGGCCAGGGCAATGAGGCAAGAGAAAGAAATAAAGTGTATTTGAATAGGAAAAGAGGAAGTCAAATTGTCTCTATTTGCAGATGACATGATTGTATATTTAGAAAACCCCATTGTCTCAGCCCAAAATCTCCTTATGCTGATAAGCAATGTTGGCAAAGTCTCACAATACAAAATCAATGTGCAAAAATCACAAGCATTTCTATACACCAGTAGTAGACAAAAGAGAGCCAAATCATGAGTGAACTCCCATTTGCTACAAAGAGAATAAAATACCTAAGAATACAACTTATAAGGGATGTAAATGACCTCTTCCAGGAGAACTACAAACTACTGCTCAAGGAAATAAGAAAGGAAACAAACAAATGAAAAAAACATTCCATGCTCATGGATAGGAAGATTCAATCCGAAAATGGCATTACTGCCCAAAGTAATTTATAGATTCAATGCTATCCCCATCAAGCTCTCATTGACTTTCTTCACAGAATTAGAAAAAGCTGCTTTAAATTTTATATGGAACCAAAAAAGAGCCATATAGCCAAGACAATTCTAAGCAAAAAGAACAAACCTGGAGGGATCATGCTACCTGACTTCAAACAAGGCTACAAGCCTACAGTAACCAAAACAGCATGGTACTAGTACCAACACAGATATATAGATGAATGGAACAGACAGAGGCCTCAGAAATAACTCCACACATGCACAACCATCTGCTTTTTGACAAACCTGACAAAAACAAGCATTGGGGAAAGGAATCCCTATTTAATAAGTGGTATTGGGAAAACTGGCCATATGCAGCAAACTGAAACTGGACTTTTTCTTACACCTTATACAAAAATTAACTCAAGATGGCATTGTTTTTATTGTTATTATTATTTATTATTATTTTTTCTGAGACACAGTCATGCTCTGTCATGAAGCTGGAGTGCAGTGGCGCATCTTGGCTCACTGCAACCTCTGCCTCCTGGGTTGAAGCCAGTCTCCTGCCTCAGCCTCCCAAGTAGCTGGGACTATTTTCACTAGAGACAGGGTGTCATCATGTTGGCCAGGTTGGTCTCAATCTATTGACTTCGTGATCCACCTGCTTTGGCCTGCTAAAGTGTTAGGATTACAGGCGTGAGCCACTGTGACCAGCTGTCATTATCATGTTTAAAGAAATAACAACTGGCTGGGAACCATGGCTCAGCCCTTTGGGTGACTGAGACAGGAAGATTGCTTGAGTCTAAGAGTTCAAGACTGGCCTGGGAAACATAGCAAGGACACATCTCTACAAAATATGAAAAAATTAGGCAGGCAGGGTAGTACACACTTTCTGTCCTAGCTACTTACAAGGCTGAGATAGGAAGATCACTTGACTCCAGGAGTCCAAGGTTATGGTCAGTGATGATCATGCCACAGCACTCCAACCTGGGAAACAGTGAGAACTTATCTTTAAAAAAAAGAAAGAAAGAAATAACAATGTATTAGTGACTTACAGAACACTTATGTGTTAACTAACTTATTCAGGATAGGGATTTTTGCATAAAGATGCTTTCAAAATATTTTATAACAAATGACAAAGTTTTAGTTTTTTGATTAAGGTTGAGTAAGCAAAGTAAAAAAAAAAAAAAATCTACAGATCTCAGGACCTGAGGAGAAAAGGCTGTAGAGAAGGAATTTAGAAATACATTCCTTGTTTATGAGAAATGAGAGAGCTTATTATTTTTTTTAACCCACGAAAACATTTTTTTATCACAAAGATGTGAGTTTCTGGAGATATAATTGATTTTCTTTTTGGAACAAAAAACGTTAAGGCTGTTCTATAAGAAAACATAAGCAGCTTTGAGAAATGGAAATTAAAGGTGTCATTAATGCAAAAACAACAGGACAGTGATCTTTCTTGCTTCTACAATCTCTTAAGGGCCTTTTAAAAATAATCTGGTGATAAGATTGATTTGATTTGAGTTTGAGCATACATGCAGCGATGTACCATAATTTATATACTGAAAACAAGAGATCCGTGTGCCTTTGAAAGCCTGTCTTTAGTTTATTCTGATTGCAAAAGCGATTTTTGTCTGTTTAATTCTATCTTCATCTTATTGGTGCCTTTTTAAAAATTATGTGGCATTCTAAAGTGATTCATATTTTTATTAATATTTAAACATTTATTAATTTATTTAAGCAACCTGGTGTTGATGAAAAGACACAGCCCCAACTGGCCCTGAGAACATCTGCCCAAGGCAGTTGGACTACCGCTTGGTTTCACACATTTTAGGGAGACATAAGGCATCAATCAATACAAGATGTTCATGGGTTTTGTCTGGAAAGCTTGGAACCCCCCAACTGGAAGTGGGGGTTCCAGGTCATAGGTGGATTCAAAGATTTTCTGATTGACAATTGTTTGAAAGAGTTATTATCTAAGACCTGTAATCAATAGAGAGGAATGTCTTAGGTAAAATAAGGGGTTGTGGAAACCAAGGTTTTATCATGCACATGAAGCCTCCAGGTAGCAGGCTTCAAAGAGAATAGATTGTAAATATTTCTTATCAGACTTAAAGAGTCTGTTCTACCAGTCTTAAGGTCCCTGTTTTAATGTTAATGCTGGTCAGCTCTGTCTAAATTCCAAAGGGAGGAGGGCATAATGATGCATGTTCAATCCCCACTTCCTATTGTGGCCTGAACTAATTTTTCAGGTTAACTTTGGAATGCTCTTGGCTATGGGAAGTGTTCTTTAGTTGGTTGAGGGGTTTATAACTCTATTTTGGTTTACATTGGTAAAGTAGGTCACTATATTTTGCAAGAATTTATTATTTATCTTGGTTTGAGGAATTTGAGCAGACAATTAAGAGAATTTTTCTAGGATGCAAATAAGATAAAATGCTTTGGCATTTTTCCCCTAAGCTTCCAAAAGGTTTTCATATGTAAGATAGTCTACAACTGGTTAGTTTACATTTCTATAATGAGCTCTCTATTCATAAAATTATTTGGTATATTAGAAATTGATCTCTAACAATTAAAAAAGATTTTAACAATATTCCCCCACTTCAGCTCACATGGGTTAGAATCAATTGCCTGTATCTCTCTCAGACTGGAATCACATACTAGGATGCTCTGTTTGTTTGGAGTCTCAAGGTTGGCCTCAGTGTCATGATCCATCAGCATTGCACTAGTGAGGGCTTTCTGTGGTAGCTCTGCTGTCATGGTGGCTATGCACCCAAGGCTTCTGGTGACTCTATCCTTGGAAATCTAGGTGAAGGTAGCTATATCTCCATCACTAATGTATCTGTGTGCCATCAGAGAAGTGGCCACTGAGGTTGCTGCTGTATGTGGGCCAGCTGGAGCAAAACCTGGGGTAGACGAGTAGAGCAGTACCAAAATGTGGGGATTAGAACCTTGAGACCTTACTGGGTAGTGTGTGCTGAAGTCCCTCAAGTGCCTTTGGCCCCTCTTTTGATATCATTCTATCCCTTAAACCCTGACTTTATGGGCTTATAATGGGAGGGGGCAGCCCTGATAATCTCCAAAATGTCCTCAGGGTTATTCTTCCATTATCTCAATGATAAATACCTATTCATTCTTCCATTATCTCAATGATAAACACCTCTTCAGCATAGATGCTACCATCCCTCACTTGATAACCCCACCTGGGGTTTAAGGACTGCCCCACTCCCACGCACCATGGATGGTTCAACATATGCAAATCAATAAATGTGATACACCACATTAACATAATGAAAGATAAAAACCATATGATTATCCGAATAGATGCAGAAAAAGCATTTGACAAAATTCAATATTCATTCATGTTCAAAACTCTCAGTAAAGTAGGCACATAAGGAACATAACTAACAATAATAAAGACCATACATGGAAAACCCATAGCTAATGTCATACTGAATGGGAAAAAGTTGAAAGCCTTTTCTGTCAGAACTAGAACAAGATAAGCATCCCCACTTTCACTGCTTCAACTCAACATAGTACTGAAAGTCTTAGGCAGAGATATCAGGAAAAAGAAAGCATAAAAACATACTAAAATAGGAAAAGAATAAGTCAAATGGTTCCTCTTTGCCAATAATAAGTTCTTATATCTAGAAAACCCTAAAGACTCTATCAAAAAGCTTTTATATTTGATAAATAAAGTCAGTAATGTTGTAGGACACAATATCAACATACAAAGATCAATAGTGTTTCTATACACCATTAATGATCTAGCCAAGAAAGAAATTCAGGAATGCAATCCCATTTATAGGACCTACCTAAGAAAATAAAATATTTAGTGATATATTTAACCAAAAAGATAAAAGATCTCTGCAAGGAAAATTATAGAACACTGATGAAAAAAAATTAAAGGGAACACAAACAAATGAAAAAACATCCCACACTCCTGAATCAGAAGAATTAGTATAGTTAAATTGATTATACTGAGCAAGGCTATCTACAGGTTGAATGCAATCCCTATCAAAATACCAAGATCATTTCCCACAGAATTAGAAAATTATAATTCTAAGATTCATATGGAACCAAAAAAGAGACCAGATAGCCCAAATCATAAACAAAAAGAACGAAGCTGTAGGCATTATATTACCTGACTTCAAATTATACTACAAAGCTAGGGTAAACAACACAACCTGGTTCTGGTATAAAAATAGACACATAGATGAATGGAACAGAACATAGTCCAGAAATGAGACCACATTTCTACAGCTAAGTGATCTTTGACAAGGTTAACAAAAACATAAGCAGGGAAAGGACAACCTTTTCAATGCACAGTGCTGGGAAAATTGGATTGGCATAAGCAGAAGAATCAAACTGGACCTAAATCTCTCACCATGTACAAAAATCAACTCAAGATCTATTAAACAATTAAATGTAAGCCCTGAAACTATGAAAATCCTAGAAGAAAATTTAGAAAAAATTATTCTGGATATTGGTCTTCACAAATAATTCTTGACTAAGACCTCAAAAGTATAAGCAAGAAAAACAAAAATAGATAAATATGATTAAATTAAACTCAAAAGCTTCTTCGCAGCAAAAGAAATATTCAACTAAGTGAACAGACAACCTGCAGAATGGGAGAAAATATTCACAAACTATACATTTGACAGGATGTTTTCTTAATATTTTTATAGATCGTTTACTGTTGGAGTATATGAATGCTACTAATATTGTACATTTTTTTTTGTATTTTGCAACTTTACTGACTGATTTATCAGCTCTAACAGTTCTTTGATGGAGGCTTTAGGTTTTTCTAAATATAGAATCAAGTCTTAGAATCAGAATAATTTGCCTTCTTCCTTTCCAATTTCTTTCTCTTCCTAATTGTTTTGGCTAGAGCTTGCAGCACTATGATGAATAAAAGTTGAGAAAGCAAACATCCTTGTCTTGCTCCAGATCTTACAGAAAAGGTTTTCAGTTTTTCCCCATTCAGTACGATGCTACCTGTGGTTTTGTCATATATGTCTTTTATTGTTTTGAGATATATTTCTTCTAGACCCACTTTGTTAGGAGTCTTTATCACAAAGGGATGCTAAATTTTATTGAATGCCTTTTAGTATCAATTGAAATGTCTATATGGTGTTTATTCTTGGCTCTGTTAATATAATGTAAAATGTTTATTTTTGCATATGTTGAACCATTCTTGCATTCTCTGAATGAATCCCATTTGATCATAATGATTCAACTTTTTAATATATTATTGAATTTGGTTTGCTAGTATTTTGTTGTGAATTTTTGCAACTGTGTTTATCAGGAATATTTGCTTATAGTTTTTTTGTTTGTTTGATTTTTGTGTGTTTATGTATTGTTTTGGTGTCAAGGTAATGCTGGCCTCATAGAATACATTTGGAAGTATTTCCTCTTCTTCAATTTTCTGAAATAGTTTGAGTAGAATTGGTATTAGTATAAACATAAGAATAGAAAAGTTAGGTAAAATTCCTTAGTGATGCTGTGAGATCCTGGATTTTTCTTTGGAAGAACTATTACTGATCAATTTCATTACTCATTATTGTCTGCTCAGATTTTCTATTTCTTCATAATTGAATCTTGGCAGGTTGTATATGTCTAAGAATTTATACACTTTATCTAGGTTTTCCAATTCATTTATGTATAGCTATTCTTAATTGTCTCATTATTTTTTGGATTTCTGTGGGATCTGTTCTAATGCTTCACTTTTTTATTTCTGATTTTATTTATTTGGATCTTCTTTTTTTCTTAGTCTAATTTGAGATTTGTTAATTTTGTTTGTTTATTTAAAAACCAACTTTTTGTCAGGTCTGTCAAAAAATCAGATGGTTGTAGATGTGTGGCATTACTTCTCAGGCCTCTGTTCTGTTCGATTGGTCTATAGCTCTGTTTTGGCAGCAGTACCATGCTGTTTTGATTACTGTAGCCCTGTAATATAGTTTGAAGTCAGGTAGCAAGATGCCCTCAGCTTTTTTTTTTTTTTTTTTTTTTTTTGGCTTAGAATTGTCTTGGCTATGCAGGCTCTTTTCTGGGTCAATATAAAGTTTAAATTGTTTTTTTTCCAGTTTGTTCTCACTCATAAGTGGGTGTTGAACAATGAGAACACATGGAAACAGGGAGGAGAAATCACACACCAGGGCCTGTTGGGAAGTTGGGGAGGGGCCTACAGGAGGAATAGCAGGGGTTGGGGGAATTGGGGAGGGATAGCATTAGGAGAAATACTTAATGTAGATGACAAGGGTATGGATGCAGCAAACCACTGTGGCATGTGTATACCTATGTAACAAACCTGCACGACCTGCACATGTACCCAGGAACTTAAAAGTATATATAAAAAAGATTGTAACAGCAAGAAAGGAAGAAAACAACTTTTTGTTTTGTTGATTTTTTTAAAAAAATTCAATTTCATTTACTTTTGATTTGATCTCTATTGTTTCTTTCCTTCTACTAATTTGGGGTTTGTTCTGTTTATGCTTTGCTACTCACTAGAGGTGCAACATTATTTATTTATTCAAACTCTTTCTACTTTTTTGATGTAGCCATTTATTGTTGTAAACTTTCCTTCTGGAATTGCTTTTGCTGTATTCCATAAGTTTCACTATGTTGTATATCCATTTTTGTTTGTCTCAAGACATTTTAAACTTAATTTCTTCATTGGCTCATTTTGTTATGCAGGAACAAGTTTATTTTCCATGAATTTGTACAGTTTTTAGTATTCTTTCTGACATTGATTTCTAGATTTATTTCATTGTGATCAGAAAATATCCTTGCTATAATTTCAGTTTTTAAAAAATGTATTGACTTTTTTGTGATGTAATATGTGGTCTAACCTAGAAAATATTCTGTATGCAGTTGAGAAAAATGTGTATTCTGCAGCTGTTCAATAGCATGTTCTGTTGATGTCTGTTAAATTCATTTGGTCCAAAGTTCAGTTTAACTCTGATGTTTTTTGTTGATTTTCTGTCTCATCTTCCCTTTGTTAAAAGACGAGTGTTGAAGTGCCCTACTATTATTGTACTGGATAAATTTCTCCCTTAAGTCTATTAATATTTGTATTATACTTCATTGTTCTGTGCTTCATTGTTCTGTGCCTGTGTATTTGTATTTTTTATATTCTCTTTCTTTTGATCCCCTTATTATTGTAGAATGGCCTTTTAGAAACCTTTCTTGTCTTAAACTGCATTTTATCCAAGTATGGCTACTCCAGGTGTTTTGTGGTTACCATTTGCATGAACATATTTTTCTATCTCTTCATTTACTGTTTGTACCTGTCTTTATAGGTAAAGTGAGTTTCTTTTAGATAGAATATGGTTGGGTCTTAGTTTTTATCCATTCAGCCACATTATATCTTTTAACTGGAACATTTAATCCACTTATATCAAGGTTATTATTGATAGGTAAGGGTTTACTGCTGCCATTTTGTTTCTTATTTTCTGTTTGTTGTATAGATCCTTTCTTTCTCTTTTCCTCTCTTACTGTCTTCCTCTGTGGTTAAGTGATTTTCTTTAGTAGTAAGTTTTGATCCTGTGTTATTTATTTTTAGAGTGTCTATTCTAGGTTTTTGTCTTGTGGTTACCATGAGGCTTGCAAATACTCTTATAACATATCATTTTAAACTGATTATGACTTAACTGCAAAGAAAAGTAACAAAAACAAACTCTACACTTTATCACAAATCCTCCTTCCCATATTTTGACTTTTTGATGTTACAATTTACATATTTTATTTTGTTTATCTATTAATCAATTTTTGTAGTTATAGTCACTTACAATAGTTTTGTTTTTTAGTCTTCTTAAGATATAAGTGGTTTTCTTACCTTAATTATAGTATTAGAGTATTCTGAATTTGTCTTTTTTTAAAAAAATTTTGTTTATAGATAGGGATACGGTCTCATTCTGTCACCCAGGCTAGAGTGCAATGGTGTGATCATGGCTCACTGCAGCTTCAACCTCTTGGGCTCAAGTGATCCTCTTACCTCAGCCTTCCAAGTAGCTGGGACTATAGGCTTACACCACTGTGCCTGGCCAATTTCTGTATTTTTTGTTGCTTTCACCTTGTTGCTCTGGCTGGTCTTGAACTCCTAAGCTCAAGCAATCCTCAAACCTCAGCCTCCCAAAGTGCTAGAATTATAAGCATGAACCAACATGCCTGGCCTGTTTCCCCCTGCCCCGCCTCACTCAGTTTAATATGGTCAGATGTTTTCTTGTTACACAGTAACCCCCATTTCTTTCAGTTTAAAAACTTAACTTTAGCATTTCTGGTAAGATAGATCTGCTGTTGGTGAATTTATTCAGCTTTTGTTTGTCTGGGAAAGACTATCTTTCCTTCATGTTTGAAGTATGGCTTTTTTAGTACACTATTTTTGGCTGGTAGATTTTTTTTTCAGCACTTTAAATACAGCATCCCACTTTCTCCTGGCCTGTGGAGTTTCTGCTAAGAAATCTGCAGAAAGCTGTACTGGGGCTCCATCGAATGCGACATATTTATTTTTTCTTGCTGTTTTGAGTATCTGTTTTTTCGTCCTTGATTTTTGCCAATTTGATTATGATGTGCATTAGGAATTTCCTGTTCAGGTTAAATTTGATTGGTGTTCTCTGAGATTTATGTACCTGGATAGTGTAATTTTTCTCTAGTTTTGGAAATTCTTCAGTCATTATTTTTTAAAATATGTTTTGTAGGATTCTTCTCTTTCAGAAATTTCTATTATCTATTGGTTGGTTTATTTGATCCTGTCACATCAAGGCCAATTCTCATAGGCCTTCTTCCCTCTCTTTTTAAGTCTTTTTTCCCCCTCTTTTGACTACGTAATTTCACATATCCTATCTTCAAGGTTGCTAATTCTTTTATCTGTCTGACCAAGTGTGCTGTTAGAGCATTGGAATAATCTTTTTCTTTATTGTATTTTTTATGTCTGGGATTTCTATTTTTTGCTCATTTTGTTCCCAGATTATTTTCCAAATTTTATCAATTTTCTATCTGAATTTTCTTATTATTTTTTGAACTTATTTAAGATACTGAATTCTATGTCTAACATTTCATAGATCTTCAGTTCTTTTGGGTCAATTGCTGGAGCTTTGCTGGTTTCTTTTGATGGTATTCTATTTCCATGAGTTTTCATGATCCTTGCATGTTTACACTGGCATCTGTGCATTAGAGGAAGCAACCATCTGTTTCATTTTTTGCAGTGTTCTTTGGTGGTGTTAGCCCTTTATTCCTTACCATTGGAACTTAAACATTGGCCTGCTGTTTCTTCCCATTCTGAAGAATACATATAGTGAGTAGGAGAACTAAAAAATGCCTTGGAACTAACTTACTGCCTTGTCATTGTTTTCTGGTCTGGAAAAAAACTTACAGTGAAAACCAAACCCTAAACCCTGCTCTGGAACTAAATCACTGTTCTGGCATCTTTTCCCAGTCTGGAGGAGACTTGGGGTGAGCACTGGAAGTTTAATGTTGTCCCAGAATTGTACTAATTTCCTTTCATTGCTTACCAGTCTGGGGAAACCTTAAGCAGGAATTGAAACTTAATCCTGACCTTTTAATAGTTACAGGCCAGAAAAAGGCTCCCTAGGATCATCTGGGCTTTGTTGAACATCTGGCCGGGGATTTCGGGCTTCCTTGGATTGTGCCTCATGCAGTGGTATGGCACTAGCCAGTCTCTTCCACATGAAGTCCTGCTGATAAGAGTACAGAGTAGCTGCCAAGGTTGGCATAGTCTTCACTACGATCAGTGTCCTCTCTGTCCCCGTTCAGTCCATGCGTGTTAACCCTCATGGCACTTCCAGTATTTCTCATGTATGCAACTGGAGTTGGCTTCCTATAAAAATTCCCAAACTGCTGGGGAGATCAAACGTCCACCTCCATTTTCCTCATCTTGCCTTTGAAGTGATGAGGCTTGGGAAATTCTCTGCGAGTGGTGTTGTGTGGGCATGGCTGGTGCTTCCAAATGACTGTTTTTCTTACCAGTTGTGGCTTCTCTCAGTTCTGTTGGTCTGGGGGTGGTTTTCCACTTCTCTCAACTGAGTTCTGGTGAACTCAGAATGGTATTCTTGCCTTGGAATAGTTTCTAGTTGTATTTTTGTTTGAAAAGAGATGCTGGGGGGATTTAATATTCTGCCATTTTGCCAATGTACTAAAATATCTTATTAATGATGTTTCATTGATTGTATATTGAGATGATATTTTTTGAGATACTAGGTTAATTAAAAATAGACATAAAAATCAGTTTCACCTGTCTCATTTCTACTATTTAAAATGTGACTACTAGAAAATTTAGAAATGCATATGTGACTCATATTTGTGGTTTACATTCTGTTACTTAGCACTGGTTTTTTAGAATAAGGGGTGGCAAACTTCATCTAAAAAGGCAGATAGTAAATATGTTAGGCTTTGCAGGCCACATATAGTCTCTGTAATAGATTCATTTTTTTCACAACCTTAAAAAATATAAAAACCATTTTAGCTTATGAGCAAAAAACAACAGGCCACATGGCATATATGGTCCATGAGTCATTGCTTTCCAATCCGTGGTTTGGAATATCATGTCTTTTACAAAGCAAGAAAATTGGGCTGACAAAACTAAAGAAAAAGTTTTATGTTAATAAAAACCATATCGTTCAGACTTCATTCTAAAATTTTCAAATTATAATATGTAACAATTATATTTTCCAATTCACACAATTTGTAACTGGGTGGTGAAGGGAACTGAACCTGGGTAGTCTCTCTTCAGAGTTCATGCTCTTACCTAAAACTGTATATACTTTGTGGTGGCTTTTTTTTTTTTTTTTTTAGATGGAGTTTCTCTCTTGTTACCCAGGCTGGAGTGCAATGGCGCGATCTCGGCTCACCGCAACCTCCGCCTCCTGGGTTCAATCAGTTCTCCTGCCTCAGCCTCCAGAGTAGCTGGGACTACAGGTGTGCGCCTGTGGTGGCTTTTTAATGTGTCAAATTGGCTAAGCTGAATTATATTTCCTAGAATTTCCTTTTGTGTATTTCCATTTATGTGACTTACAAGGGATATTCTTGGGAAATTTCGAGGGCAGAAAGGAAGCAACAGACATTCTGTAGCTCATGCCAATTGTTGCTGATTTGTAGACTCTCCTTGGTGGCCCGAATCAGCAGCTGGACTGGCAACTGCTTTGTTATCCCCTGAATCTTCAGCTTCTCTGACAACTGGTCATGGTGTATTGTGTTTAGCTCCATGAGCATGGTCTTCAATTTCTGCAGGATACTCAGACCATGTTCTTAGAAGAAACAAGAACTGCTGGTTTCAAATCTTCCTGATGGCATTCCACCTCATGTGTGTGGTTTCCAACTTTGGGAATTCTCTTGATTTACCTCCACCTCACTTTCTGGCTCTGAGCTCTATGGACTAGCATTAGGTGTGAAGACGGTAGCCTTTCAGAGATTGCTTAATCACATATATGGATTTACTAAAGGGATTTGCCTTATAAAAGTTTTTAAAATATAGTATAAAATATGCAAAATATTGTATATTATAACAATATACAATTATGTATATTCCAGTATATGTGCACCCACAACCCCCCAACATATATATATATATATATTTTGTTTTTCCTTAGTCTGCTTACTTTTCTCATTGAATTCTGAAAAATACACTTCTATGAAACAAAAACAAGTTATATTAATATGAATTAACCAAATTAAATTTAAAGTTGTTATTCAATTTGTTCTAAAATTTTGCTGTGATTGAAATAGCTTGCTGTAAGGAGAGACATTGTCATTTGAGATCTAATGTAACTCTATGAAGTCACAGAATTATTTTGCATTTGTCTATATTATTAGCAAACAGTATCTACAAAGAAAGTTATAATAACATATTTATTAATTAAGTAGTCAAATATATTGAAGTCCAAAGATTATGCAGTTTTAAGAAGTTTATACCTTGATTATTTTAAATGTTAGAAATTTCTTATATTTTTAGAATTCCTCTTGACATTTCTCAAAAGTAATATATGTTTAAACTTGTAATATCTGTTTTTATGCCTATACTGTGATATATTATTATTGGCAGGTTTTGCATATTTTTTCCCATTTCCATTGTCATATAAAAATCAACATGTGAAGGAGTTTTTTATGAATATGTGGGGCTATTGTTTGATTTTACAGAAATAGTATCAGCATTATATAACGTTAATTAGCAACTTGTTTCTCCTATTCACCAATTCATCATCAATATTCCTTTAACTCAAAAGAAACCTTTTTTTCTCCAAGTTATCTTGTCATGATTGCATAGTATTGCATAGAATAAATGTAACACAACTGATTTTAGTTTTCTGCTCTTAATGGGCTTTTCAGATTGTTGTTTTTTATTGTCACAGAAATACTTCCAGAAATCTTTAAAATGTGTTCTTAAGTATTTATTTCTGTTTCTGATGTAGAGTTATTTCTAAACATGGTTAAAGAATACTATATATATTTCAAAAAAAGCATATTAACTTGTAGTTCCACTAGTAAAGTATGAGAAAGAAATTTTCATCCCATTCATTTCTCAACATTGAATGTGTTGCACTTTCATTTTTAAAAATTTATATCTAAAATATGATGTGTTTGCTTTAATTTGCTTTTCCCTGAAAAATACCAAAGTTGAGCATCTTGCCTTGTGTTTATTAGGTTTCTATTTCTTGAATGATGATTCTCTTTCTAGGTAAATCATATACTGAATTGAGCTTGTTAATTGTGTTTTCTGGATTTATTCATGGTTTGATGGATCTGTCAAATTCTGAAAGTGGTGTATTAAGACCTCACACTATAATTGTGCTTTTATTGCATTGACCTTTTATTTCTGGAGTGTTTACCCTTAGAAATATATATAACTGCAATGCAACTTGATGCTTAAAAGAATATGGTTATACTTCCTATGTAGATTGCACAGTTTATTCTTAAATAATTTTTTTCTCTACATTTTGACACTTTTGACCTTGAAATCCTCTTTCTGGTAATATATTTTTACGCCTGCTTATACTTGTTTGAAATTTCCTTATCTGTGTTTATTCTTTACATTTTCAACTTTTCCTTTTTTTAAAACTCTTAATTTGTTACTTGTAAACAAATTTAACTGTGGTTAGTTTTTTTAACCCTATTTAACAGTCTAGGATTTTTATAGTGTAACTCAGTGTTTGGATATTGCATCAGTATAGATTTAATTAGTTTTATTGTCAACTCTCTTTTTAAGCTTATGCTTTCCTTTGTTTATGTTTATTGTTGCTTTTGCTTTTTTTCCTCTCATTTTACTTTTTCTGGCTTGCTCAAGCTCCTATTTATTCCTTTTTTTCCATTTTCATTTGAACATACTATGTAATTTTCAGTTCTACAGGTAGTTCCTTTTACTTTTCTAATTAAACTATACTCTGAATTATAATATTAAAAGCAAATAGTAAGTTTATTTCAGTTTTCTCTTCTGTCTTCCCAGGTGAGACCTTTAAATTATCTTACTTTCGCACATTCATTGTTTCTTGCCCTCACTCCTCTCCTCTTTCTCCCCGACCTCTACATCTGTTCCAAGTTTTGCTGAGACAATTTAGAACACTAAGTTCTAGGCCATGAATAGGTGTTAATTTAGAGCATATCAGTTTCAAGAAATAGTACTATATTGGTGAGAGAAATCCAGGTTATGCTATAGAATCAACTAACGCTAAAATATCAGTGGTTTAACCCAAGGAAGTTTTATTTATTCATTTCTCAGGTGATATGGCTTGGTTCTATGTTCCCACTCAAATTATCTCTAATTGTAATCCCTATAATCCCCATGTGTCAAGGGAGGAACCCAGTGGTGGATGATTGGATTATGGGGCTTGTTTTCCCCATGCTGTTCTCACGATAGTGAGTTTTCACAGGATCAGATGGTTTTGTAAGGGGCTCTTCCCCTTTCACTGGCACTCTTCTCTCTCTTGCCACCATGTGAAGAAGGTCCAAGTTTGCTTCCCCTTCGCCTCCCACCATGATTATAAGTATTCTGAGGCTTCTCCAGCCATGCAGAATTGGGAGTCAATTAAATCTCTTCCTTTTATAAATTACCCAGTCTCTAGGTATTTCTTTACAGCAATGTGAAAGTGGACTCATGCACCACGTCTAGGGTGAGTCTCAGAGTAGTTGCCCTCTATGTAAGGGCTATATTAATGCAATGACTAATATCTCAAATTAAAGATATGTTTTGAAATGTTCTTCTCATAGTCTATTTTTTTCTTTGTTTATTTTGGTCTTTATTTTCTGTGTAGAGATTTCCTTCAGATACTTGGTGTTTCTAATTAAGGTGAGAGTAGGAGACATGAGAAGATAGTTAAAGTGTCACTCCAAGGCACTGATTCTTAACAAGGTGTGATTTTTTTTCTCTTCACTTGATATTTGGCAATGCCTGAAGACATATTTTTATCATCATAAATCAGGGAGGGGAAGCACTACTGGCCTCTAAATGGGAGATGCCAAGGATGCTGCAAAACATCCTGCAATGCACAGGACAACCCCATGCAACAAAGAATTATCCAGCCTAAAATGTTAATCATACCACTGTTAAGAAACATTGTGCTAAGATAATCTAGTGATAACTTTATTGGAAACTCTTAGGTCTGTATGTGTAGATTGTTTCTTTGGGGCTTGACAGATTCCCCAGAGAAATTTTTTCCATATTTTATGTGGAGACTAACAGTTGGGCTATCAGCTTTCTGAGGGTTGTTTTAGAAGGTGCATTCGTCAGTTCTTGTATTGCTATATAGAAATACCTGAAACTGGGTAACTTATAAAGAAACGAGGTTTAATTGTCTCACAGTTCTACAGGCTGTACAGGAAAGAATAGCATCAGCATCTGCTCCTGGGTAGGCCTCTGGAAGCTTACAATCTTGGTGGAAGGCCAAGCAGGAGCTTGCACATCCCACAGCAAAAGCAGGAGTGAGAGTGAGGTGGGGAGGGGCTACACGCTTTTAAACAACCAGATCTTGTGAGAACTCACTCACTATCATGAGAACAGCATCAAGGAGAGAGTGCTAAACCATTCCTGAAAAATTCTCCCCCCATGATCTATTCATCTCCCACCAGGCTCCACCTCCAACACTAGGGATTATAACTGTACATGAGATTTGGGCACGGACACAGATCCAAACTATCACAGAAGGGGTTTGGGGTTTTGGCATTTGGCATTCTAAATGCATATGTTCACTAATCCCTCTGTTTTAGGATAGAGCCCAGATATTCAACAGTATCTAGCATAATCTACTGCAAAGACTCTTCATTATACCCTTTCTAATGAATACATCTTCAGAAAAAGTAACGGAGATGAGGCAATGGGGAGAGAGACTTTTATCAAGAAGCATAAAATGGCAAGCTTAATGCTTCTCAGACAACATTCACCCAATCGTCCTTACATTTATGCTTCCCTGACTTCCCAGTTAAGAGAGGTATCTGATGTAAATGTCCATGCAACATTGAGTATTCTTACATATAAACTAAATTATTTCTCAGCTTCCTTCACTTGCAGAATTAAGGTTTGATTTTCTTGGATATTCTCTATCAAACCCCGGTTCTGTCCCTTGTCTTCTGCTGTATCATTTGCTGTTCCTCCATGCTTCTCTGGTTATGTTTTAAAAAACCTCTTTACTGTAGATTTATTAGATATTCAGGATGAAGTGACATTGTATGTTCCATTTAGTGCAGAAATCAGAGTTCAAATTAAATGCCAGAGTTTTGTCAGAGGATATCTAGAGGACATTTTTCCTGTCCAATTTGCTTTGAAAAATGCCTGCTGCACATTTCGCAGAGTTGACTTTATCTCTGTTTATGTATATGGAGTGTTCTCTTTTCATTTTATCTAAGTGCTCTGTGATACCTGGCCACTGCTCCAGCATTCTGCCTATGCTGTGGTGTTGGGCAGGAGTGTTTTCTACTCCCTTACAGGAAGAATATCTTCCTGATTCAGCTTTGGAGGGCAAAGGATCTTCTTTGAGCTAATGGATGGTTGACACCATTCTTCTTCTGTGTTTTACGTATCTTTCCTGGCCATAGTGCTGTGGGTACACCTAATCAATAATTTCATGCTCAATGTAAAATGAGTTGTAAAAACTTGAGGCAGACGATCCGTCTAAATGTTTAGAACTTCAGACTTCAGTTTTAGGAAAATTGTGAGATAAAAGTGTCATCAATGTCTCTCAAATTATGGACTATGAATGACAGCCAACTCTCTTGTTTTATGAGAACAAGATGTTTTGCATGCACATGTGCATCTGTGTCTGGGCAGGTGTATGAATTTATATTTAAGTGGGAAGGTCTCCCCTTTCTCCTTATATGAACTTTTGGATATCAATAGAAATTTCTGTTCTTTTTTAAAAAATTCTGCTTATGTTACTCTTATGTTATGTGAGACTAATATATCTCCCTCTATCTTCCTCTCTTTCTCTGTCTCTGTATCTCTCTCTCTCTCTCTCTTTACACACACACACGCACACACACACACACACACACCCCATATATAGTGTCAAATATATTTACACAAATCTGCCTGTGGGATTGGAAATATGTAAAGAAAATTATGTAAAATTATTAAGATATATTTCAATAGTTAATAATTGGGAATATTATAGTTTCTAACATTTAGATTTGTCTTCTGACTCCCTCCTTCCCCCACTGAATCCTATACAATGTGGAGGAGTTATAAATAAAGCTCTCTAAAATTTTGATGCATAAGCATTAAGGTTTTGAGATCCTTTTAGCAGAATGGAAAAGACAGGTCAGAGAGGAATTCTCCCAGGATTCACCACCACATCTTCCTGAACAAAAAACTGACTTTGGTGGTATCTGGTGAGCAGCAGCTATCTTTGAAGAATTATGGCAAACCTGGGTGGGGGTAATGGCAGTACCTCATAGGATTAGCCAGATAGTATACTAATTGTCACATATTTTCTGGTCACTCACGGAATAATTAAGCAGGGAGAAGGAATATGGGGCAAGCATTTTCAAATTATTGAAATTCTTATATGACTAGATGTGGATAAGAACCAGTGAAATTTGAATTACTGTTAGAAATGTGATTTCACTTATATGAATAGGTTGAGGAAATCCCAGTTATGCTAAAGGAACTTATGGTTATTAGATATGAATAACTTTTTCCCTGGGTGACAATAATTATTTCAATAGAGAAGTATTTAGATGAGAAGGGATCATTTTAGGAGGCCAGTGCCCTATCCATTAAGCCACTGGGTCTTCTAGAAGGTATCATTCTATAGAGTTTTAAATGAACCTTTTTTTCTATTGAGGGGGAAATATTTCCTTTTCTTTAAATTTCATCATCACCCATGAATGTTTGTTAGAAGATTCTTTCTAGAATTACAGCATTAATAAAGATTGGAGTATGTGATCTAATTAAAAGTTGTTTCTCCAGCTCACCCCTTTAGAAAAAGTTCAAAATATAATGTTAAAAGATAATATTTAGAGTAACATTGAGAAATGATCCAACTACCTAAGAGAAAATTAAATAAAATACTTGCAAAAATTGTACAGAGAAACTAATATCAAGAGAAACTAAAGGTCTAAAGTCATAGTTTTAAACCAACACATTAAAAACATAGAAAAGGAAGGGCCAAATAAGCTTAATGTTAGAATCCTCCAAGACTTTTCCCTGAGCAGCTTCTCTGTGCCACTCTGGTATTTGAACATTGTGCACATATTTGGATTTAAAAATTCTCTTCGCATAGTAGCCACCATTCCTTTTTAACCTGGTTCAACTTACATGGTATCCCTGATATATTTCTCTCTTGAATGCAACTCTAAAACATTATTGTGACATTTGCTGTGTGTGTGTGTAGTAACACAGCTGTTTATGCTAGATATATATTTGCTCACAATATTCTTTAAATGGTAAATGTTTTCATTTTTATAAGTTATAATGTAATTCAGAAGTAAACAATTTTTAGTGATTTGTCTACCTAGAACTCCCATCACTAGAAATTATAAACTCTACATCTAACCATTAAGATCATTCACACATTCCCCTTAAATAAGACATCTCGATGATATCAGTCCTATCACCCTCTTAACCAATCATGGGAGCACGATGTGCCTTTAGTATTTTAACTTTTGGGGGTGTAATCAGTCAGCATCGCCGGGAGGCTTAAGTCTTCCAAACCAACTTCTGTGGTACCTGAATGTGATTTTTCAAAGCGTTCATGCTATGATCATGTCTAAATTGAATGTCTTGACCAACATCCCAACCATAGGTATTATTCAGTTCATGCTTATAAGACAAAACTAATAACTTACCCGCCCATACACTTACTCATACTTATAAAATCCACAAATCTTACTTCACCTCAATATAATAACTTCCTGTAACCCAAGAACAAGAAATAATACTCAAAAATCCAAATCGACCTGTATTTTTTGAGGCAGTTATCCCAAACAGATACCCCTCAACTGGGAAAAATTAACCAGTATACCCCCATGTAATTACCAAACACACTCACCTCCTACAATTGTAGTATATTTTCCAATTAGTACTTTGTACTAACTACTTACAATCACTCTTCACATACCTCAAATAAGGCCCTCCAAAAAACACTTAAATTTATATTCTAATTCAACTAAATATGCTCCCAATCAAGCTCCAAAACTTCCTACCTACAACGGCATTTCCCCATACCCATTATTTAAACATTTATCAAGTTAATGTAGCTTAAGTTTCAAAGCAAGACACTGAAAATGTCTAGATGGGTATTCATTACCCCATAAACACACAGGTTTGGTCCTAGCCCTTTTATTAGCTCTCAGTGAGATTACACATGCAAGTATCCACACCCTTGTGAAAATGCCCTCTAGATTATTCAAAACAAGTAGCAAGTATCAAGCACGCAGCTCAAAACACTGCTTAGCCACGCCCCCACGGGAAACAGCAGTGACAAACCTTTAGCAATAAACGTAAGTTTAAGCTACACTAAGAAATAGAGTTGGTAAATTTCGTGCCAGCCACCGCGGCCGTACGAGTAACTCAAGTTAATAGAACCTGGCATAAAGAGTGTTTAAGGTCTGCCCTTAATAAAGCTAATCTTTATCTGAGTTGTAGAAAAACCCAGCTACCATAAAATACCCTACGAAAGTGGCTTTAACACCCTGAAGACACAATAGCTAAGACCCAAAATGGGATTAGATACCCCACTGTGCTTAGCCCTAAACCTCAATGATGTAATCAGCAAAATCACTCGCCAGAACACTACAAGCAACAGTTTAAAACTCAAAGGACTTTGCAGTGTTTTATATCCCTCTAGAGGAGCCTGTTCTATCATTGATAAACCCCAATATACCTCACCTCCTCTTGCCCCCAGCCTATATACCGCCACCTTCAGCAAACCCTTCTAAGGTAAAAAAGTAAGCACAAGCACAGCCATAAAAACTTTAGGTAAAGGTGTAGCCAATGAAGTGGAAAGAAATGGGCTACGTTTTGTAACTCAGAGAATTCTACGATAACCTGTATGAACTCTAAAGACTCAAGGAGGATTTAACAGTAAATCCAGAACAGAGGGCCTGATGGAACAAGGTCATGAAGCATGCACACACCACACGTCACCCTCCTCAAATATCATATAAAAATACTTTACCAAAAACTCTATATACTGATACAGAGGGGATAAGTCGTAACATGGTAAGCATACCGGAAGGTGCGCTTGGACAAACCGAAGTGTAGCTTAACCTAAAGCATCCAGCTTACACCCAGAAGATCTCATCATTAACCTGATCACTTTGAGCTAATTCTAGCACCAACCTCATCTAATTGTGTTATTAAAACATATTAATTAAACCATTTACCTATAAAAGTAAAAGTAATAGAAATTGTATTTCGGCGCAATGGATCTAGTACCACAAGGGAAAGACAGAAAGCTTAACCAAGCATTAAAAAGCAAAGACAAATCCTTCTACCTTCTGCATAATGGATTAACTAGAAACAACCTGGTACAGAGAATTACCACAATGGTCCCCGAAACCAAGCAAGCTACTCAAGGAAAGCTGAAAGAGCACACCTGTCTATGTGGCAAATAGTGGGAAAATCTATGAGTAGTGGTGACAAACCTCCCGAGCCTGGTGATAGCTGGTTGTCCAAGATAGAATCTTAGTTCAAATTTAAATTTACCCACAGAATTATTTAATCACCCTGTAAATTTAACTGTTAGTCCGAAGAGGGACAGCTCTTCAGACCCTAGGAAACAACCTTTCACAGAGAATAAGATTTTTTACTACCATAGTTGGCCTAAAAGCAGCCACAAATTAAGAAAGCGTTCAAGTTCAATATTTCATTATTTTTAATTTCACTCACTTTACTGAACTCCTAAAATCACATTGTACTAATCTATTACTTAATAGAAGCAACAATGTTAATATAAGTAACATGAAAATATTCTCCTCTGCGTAAACTTATATCAGACTGGAATAACTACTGCTAGTTAACAACCCAATTTTTATAACATATACCCTAAATAATCTATTATTCAAACTGTTAATCCAATGCAGGCATGCCCTTAAGGAAAGATTAAAAAAAGTAAAAGAAACTCAGCAAATCTTATCCCCACCTGTTTACCAAATACGTCACCTCTAGCATTACCAGTATTAGAGGCACTGCCTTCCCAGTGACACAGGTTTAACGGCCACGGTACCCTGACCGTGTAAAGGTAGCATAATCACTTGTTCCCCAAATAGGGACTCGTATGAATGGCCACGCGAGGGTTTAACTGTCTCTTACTTTTATGCAGTGAAATTGACCTATCTGTGAAGAGGCAGATATGACCAAATAAGACAAGAAGACCCTATGGAGCTTCAATTTACTAATACAAACTAATATCTAAATGAACTCACAGGCACTAACCCACTGCTCATGTGTTAGAAATTTTGGTTGGGGTAACCTTGGGGTATAATATAACCCCTGAACAATATAAACTAAGACCTCACTAGTCTAAGTAAACCAATACACATTGACCCAATAATTTGATCAATGGACCAAACTGACAATAATAAACAATTTGAAAATTTTTGTAGAGATTGTCTAATGCTGTATGTAATCAGACAATATGAATATCTTGTGCATTAATTTAAAATTTGACTTTTATTAACCAGCCAAATTATTTTCTCAAAAACTCAGTTTTTCAGCCTAATAAACACATCTTTTCCCAGAAAAGTTTTCAGACTAACAAGTAGTGGGTGCTAGGCCAGAGGTGATAAAGCAACTGTTTTCTGTTTTGGCAGAATTATTTTCTGCATTTTCTTATGCAAATATTAAGTTTATTTACTCTTTATGCTTTGCACCTAGCTTTTCAAAGAAATATATATATATATATTTCAAAGAAATATATATATATATATTTTACCAAAGAAATATATATATATATATTACCTTTCATCATTTTAAAAAGAACAAAATGATTGAAAATTTGAACATGACTAGTTAAGTTCATAATGTATAATTTCTTTGAGTAGATAGAAGTCTGTAACTTTGATTTGATTTTAGGAATATTTTATCAATGATAAAGAGAATGCTATTTAAAAGGTACTGGTTCATTACTTAAACCTGAAAAACAGAACACAAAAGGAAACATAGGAAAATATTACTATAGCATTGCATTAATTTTACTTGGTAAACAATTCATTTTCTTACTAGTTCATTTAGATGACTAACCATGCCATACTCTTTATTAGTATCAACATCTGTGAACATTGTAAGCCCACAAGACAAAGTCAGCATCCAGATACTTCTCCTGTCTAGGTCTCACAATATGCTAATAGTGAGGACTGCAAATTATCATAGTAGTCATGACTCCAATATGTGAAGAAAGTTTCATAATTGAAACAACAACAAAAATATGTTTTTTGAGAGCAAAAATTTGGTTGAGATGTTTTTCAAAGGTAATTATATTGGAAAGGCAATTACATAATTTTTGTCACAGATAGGTATGCCAATTAAAAACAAATATTAAAGAATCTGGACACCACAGTCTGGGAACCGAGGCATTTTCAGGTTCTAGGGTTGTTAGGAAGTTGCAGGAACGAGATGGAGGTGGATGCACCAGGTATTGATGGTAGAAATGATGCCTTTAGCTGCGAGGCTTGAGCTGGGCAGGGAGGCTGAACCTTGATGTGTGGCCTAAATCAGGAGCAAACGGGCTTCCCAAACACTCTTACTGGTTGGACCTCTGGCTCTCCATCCTTTTCGATGTGGTGGTGTTTCTCTTTTTGTATTTTTTTGCCATGACTTGTTTCGTGATGTCTAAATAAAGAAGTTGGTTCTTGAGTGAATTCTAAAAATGACTACAAACTTCTTGAATAAAGAAGACAGGACCCTCAACAGAAGAATTTCAAATCTCCAAGAGATCCTTCTTTTCATTTTACACTTTGTTACTAATTTGCAGAACTCTTTTAAGTGTGTAGGATTTCATCTATTCCTAGCTGAGTAGTTGAAATTAAACCCTTTGGTTCAGGTTTAAAAACTTTTCAAATATCTGATAACTTTATAGGTACTGAATATAAAAGCTTTTGTACTTAAAAAAAATCTGATTCTGCTTGGATATAAAGCCACAAGAGCATGCTATGTATATTGTAAATCTCACGGTTGATGAGTGCATGATTAACAAGCCTTCACTTTAAAAACTATGAAATGCTTACATAGAATACATTGTTTTCAACCTTCTACGTAGCCAAATGATAGAGCCTAAATATACTATTTGTGTCTTTATTATAACTTATTTGCAGACTACTGAGATCAAATTGATATCTATTAAACTTTCTGACAAATGTATGTTAATCCCAGGTTTATGTAGCAAACACCTGAGTACACACAAAGAGTCATGTTTTTACTCTGTTTTCAGCTCAGGCCTTCATTTTCTGAGTACCTTAGTGTTTTAAACCTACCGGCACATTCTGGACAAAGACTATAAGACCAGCTCTGATGAACCCAAACCCTCTCTTAGGAAAATCAATCCTCCCATTTCCAAACACAATATGAGGAAGTGGTTCTTGTCTCAAAGCAAGGTGGAGGAAGTCCCAGATAATTTGGATTATCTCTATTCGGTAAATTTAAGTGTTTTAGGATCCTGTAGTTCTGCCTATAAGTGAACTTTACAGAATAACTAAATTAAAAGTATCTGTAGCTGACCATGTCATTGAATTACATAAAAGTATCTGTATCTTACCATGTCATTGAATTACGTAAAAGTATCTGTATCTGACCATCAAATGTCATTGAATTACTTACTTATCTCAACTATTAACACCCAATGAAGCTTTTCTGTCAAGTTTTTGGCACCTGATCTGTGACCCAATCTTAGTCTGTCTCTCATTAGATCATTCAAATGCTCACTATCTGACAGTGCCAAACTATAATCCCAGCTGTCTAGTTGTGTACCTCAGTGGCAGCACCGATTTAAATTTTACTTTGCTGCTCTCTCTGGGTTTCTCTTCTAAGACAATTCATTAGTAAATGCATTTTGGCACTTGTTTATGTTTCTCTCCAGTTAGTTTGATGTGGCTGGCAAAGATATATCATGTGTGGTGGCAATGTAGATCATTTGGAAAGCTGTTACAGCGTTTATTTTGAACAGCAAAGCAATATTTCACTGGCAGGTGATTCTAATCAAACTCTCAATAGCTGTTAGGTGAGGTCCTGGAAACTTGTTTCTGATTTCCACATGTTAGGCTAATGTTTTTATGTTCATTTAGTTTGACTTTTTTCTTTGGTTATGGAATATTACAGAGTATCTTTTTTTTTTTGCAATTTTTAAGTGAAAAGTTGGAGACCTTGCACAAATTTTCCTTAAACAGAACCAGGTAATACATAGAGATAAATGATGCTTATCTCCATGTTGACGCAGTCAGAGCAGTTTAGTTCAACCCTTCAATTGTCAGTTCTTAGCTAATGAAGAGGACTGCAATTTAGAGAAAATAAAATTATTTTCTAATAAAAATAATAGATTTAAAGAAATTTCATTTTAAGTGTTTTGTCTACAGTGGGCTAAATGTGGAATAAAGGCTTCTAGAATCACTGACTTTCAAAATTGGAAGATATCTCAGTAATAAAACATTCTAAGCCCTACTTTTTAGATGCATAAATTGTGTCCTCCATGAACTCTGATTTTGTCCTGAGTCCCTCCAGTGGAGGGAGACTTGTAAAATATATACTTTCCATTGAATATTATTCATGTACACAGGCATCTTCTTCCAATACATGTTTTGTCTACATTGAATGTTTGTTGTTTAGTGTAGTCACCTTCATCAGTAATCTTTTATATTTTTGAGATGGAGTTTCACTCGTTGCCCAGGCTGGAGTGCAATGATGCAATCTCAGCTCTCTGCAATCTCTGCCTCCTGGGTTCAAGTGATTCTTCTGCTTCAGCCTCCCAAGTAGCTGGGATTGCAGGCACCTGCCACCACATACAGCTAATTTATATATATTTTTTTTTAGTAGAGAAGGGATTTCACCATGTTGGTCAGGCTGGTCTTGAACTCCTGACCTCAGGTGATCCACCTGTATCGGCCTCCCAAAGTACTGGGATTATAGGCATAAGCCACTGCACCCAGTCGCTTTTAATTTAAAATGAGAGACAGGAGACTCTTCTTTTTATTGCAACAATTAGACTATTGCAGGATTTTCATTGGTCTAATTTTAATATTGTTGTATTTTGGGGAAGAGGGGGACTCTATGAGAAGGAGAGATGTGGGGTCATGACCAGTCAGTGGAGCAGTGAGAACACACACAGTATTTATTTGTTAAGTTTGCCATCTTATATGTGTGCATTTTTGGCACCCCCAAAAATTACAATAGTAAATCTAAGATCACTGATCATAGATCACCATAGAAGATATAATAATAATCAAAATTTAAAATATTACTGGAATGACCAAAATTTGACCTGAAGACACAAAATGAGCACATGGTACTAGAAAAATGACACTCATTGACTTGCCTGATGCGGGGTTGCCACAAACCTCCAATGTGTAAAAAATGCAATACATGCGAAAAGCAATAAAGTGAAATGCAATAAAACAAGGTATGCCTATCCTCACTGCCGAAGCAGTGGTTCTCAAACTTTATCTGGCTTGGAAGAAGCTGAAAGGCTTGCTAAATTACACTGAGCCCCAGTGTCTCTGACTCAGTAGTTCTCAGGTGGGGATGAATTTCTTAGAAGTGTCCAGGTGATGTTGATCCTGCTGACCCTGGACCACATTTTGAGAATAATTTATCAAAATGAATTTTCATACCTATTCTTTCAACTAACTTTATTTCAGTATTTTGCTTCTAGGATCCCTATCTGACTAAATGTAGCACCCACATCAGGCAGTTCTATGATGTATCCCTTGTACTCTTAATAACCGCTTTCTGTTTTTGCTTTTAAAATTTTATCAACACTACATACGCCACTCTCTGGATCTGAGTTATTCATATCTCCAACTTAAGTATCCTTTACCGGAATTGCTGAATTATGTGGAAAACTCATAGAGTAGCATTTATTCATTTAATGATTGTTTGGGCTTGACAATCATTTATTCATTTAATGATTGTTTTTGCAGACAAACAAGGGAGAGCCAGGACACAGCTTGGCTCGCTTGTGCTCAGAGAGAGAAAGAGTTAAGCTGCTGACCCAGAAGTCAAGGGAGAGCTGACCGCATAGCTGTGTGTGGGCGCCACTGGATTAAGTAGCTGAAACAGGGCAGACAGTGTGAGAGAAAGCTGTTGATGAGAGCTGCTGCTGAATAAAATCATCTTTCACCTGCCTATGTCCAACCCCCCAAAATATTCTTTCTGCTCATCTACCCACTCCCTCTGGACCTCAGCTTGACCTTTGGTGTAGTCGTGAACGTGACAGTAGTCATTGTGGTTGACCAACAATATGTAAGTTTCTAGGGGAAAAACAGTACCAAATTCATTATAGTCTCCAAAATAGTGTAATGGCTAGCATATTCAGAGTCAGTGGCTTTCAAGTGCAGTGTCTGGAGTAGTAGCATTAGCGAAGTCTGCATACTTGTTAGAAATTCACAGAATCAGAAGCTCTAGGGTGGGGGCCTAACAATTTGTGGTTGAACAAGCCCTTCTGATGCTTCTCATACCAGCTCAAGTTTGGGAACAACTCTGTAAACATTCAGCAAATTCTCGTTGAATGGATGAGCGAATAAACAAATGATAAATTTAATTGATTTTTAAGTAAAACATGAGAGTTACTGTAATTATTTTTGTTGAGAAAACAATATTGTTGTGATTTGGACATTAAATTACAAAATATCTTTGAATTTGGTTAGAACAAATCCAATATCCTTTATTTCCTAGCAATGCTTTCTGGAATGCTGCTTTTCTCAACCTCTCTTTCTTAGTTTATGTATTACTAAAAGTGTGAATGATATGTTTGCAAGTAGGTCATGGATTTTAATTCACTGACAAGATACAGAAGCTCTATCAGGTCATTTCAATTGTTTTCAATGAAATAGTGTTGTGTAGTACTGCTTTTTTTTTTTTTTTTTGACAGGGTCTCATTCTGTTGCCCAGAATGGAGTGCAAGCCAGTGACACCACAACCTCCGCCTCCCAGGCTGAAGCGATTCTCCAGCCTCAGCCTCCCGAGTAGCTGGGATTATAGGTGTGTGCCACTACCACCATGCTAATTTTTGTATTTTTAGTAGAGTCATGGTTTCACCATGTTGGCCAGGCTGGTCTTGAACTCCTGAACTCAAATGATCCACCTACCTCAGCCTCCTAAAGTGCTGGGATTACAGGCATGAGCCACCTCGCCAGCCTGCAGTACTTCTTGAGTGGCATGCACATATGGTTCATGTGAGGATTTTGTTAAAGTGCAGATTTTGTCCATTTTGCTTCAGGTGATACCTGAGTTTCTGCATTTCTAAAAGGTCCCAAGTGATGCCAGTGCTGCTGTTCTGAGGAAACATCTTATGAGGAGTGGGTTACTGCATAATGCGATTTGGAATCTAGCAGGCCGATTCAAATCATGGTATAGTTGGAAAGGTGGGCAGATTATTTATCTCTTGTGAGCTTCAGTTTCTTTATTTGTGAACCATAATATATAAAACATCTAGTAAGATGCCTGACATATAATAAGTACTTAGTGAAAGATAGCTATTATTATTCAAATAAAAATTAATGACAAATATTAAAAGGGGTGTCAAAAATTATGGCTCTCTATAAGACAGTAGTGTCTACAGTCTGGGATGCAACTGGTTAACCCTATGCCTGATGGACTCGCTTGGAATGTGAGGGCAATAAAATTGAGTTCTGCTGTCAACAGTTTTATAGCTTCTGTAATTTCAGCTTGAGTGTCTGCCATTGACCTGCAGCAGCTGAAATCACAGGTGCAACTTCCTGAAAATTGAACCCTTCTTCTCGAACTATCCTGATTATCAGTTATTCTTGACAGGAACAAAGAAAGCTGCAACCCACTGAAACAACACGTTTTGATTTATTTATTGAATACTTAACGGTATTTTTTCATACTGGTCTCTATGTTGTCAACATGAATGTTAGTCACTGATACTTAAATAACAAATTTATTGTTAAGTGATTTCTCATTAACATCACGTATTAGCTAAAAATTTTGTGTATCTATTACATACTATTAGCATTATGCAAATAACCAGTATTTGAAAAACTAGTTATTAAAATGCATATCTTATAGGACAGTCTTTGTTTTCAATTTACAAAATCAAATGCAATAAATTCAATAGGCTATTTTATTGCTCACTGAAGGACAGTTACCACTCACAGAGATTAATTTCTGAGTGAATGTCAAATTAGATCATTTCCTAAGGAGCGCTTTGGAAATTATTTTGTGAATTATGGACATTTAACTATTACAGCTAGATGTACAAGTTAAACTACAATGATTCATCTGAAAAATATGTGCTTCAAATGCAAAGGAGAATAGATTTATTCCCGAAAATTGTATTATATTAAAATTTAGGAAATATATACAGATAATTATGACACTTTACTCCTTTATGAAAATTGAAGAAGAACAGAAAAACAAATGCAATTTTCTGGATTTGGGGTGGGAGTGGGGTAGGAACAGAAAGGATAAATAGAAATTTAAAAATAATTTTATGTGTAATACCCATAGTCAAAGATCTACTAATTTTTTTGGAATGCCTTGATCGCTTTGAATATTCCATAGGTTTTTATTGTGCTATTTGGAATTTGTTTATTTATTAAAATGCTATCGGTAATTAATTACTAATACTAGGTTTAATTAACACAAGTTCTGATAAGTATTTAGTTGAAGTTATGTAATCATTCTATAAGCAATCAGAACCATATCTAGACTGAGTAACAGGGGCTAATTTATCACCTGGAGACAAATTGATTATCACCTTCAGATATTAAATGAGTAGATAGTGGTTTTATGATAAGAAAACATTTGATGTCTTTTTAAAAAATAAGGCAGATTTTAATCTTTGCTTTAATTTACTGAAATGAAAAAAGGTAAAATCAAACAAGATGGAGATTTTTTTTTTTTCACTTTTGATGGCCTTGCTCAACTTTGAGAACGTTAGACTTAACTAAAATGGAAATTCTATTTTTTTTCTTTTGTTATTACCTTAAATTCTTTGGTCATCTCCTTAATTTTGTCACTCATATGTAGGATTTTTTTATATCTTAGTCTTTACATATTTCTAATATCTTTTGAAATTAATTAATTAAGCTTTTCAGAAAGGGAATATATATTAAAAGACATTGGAAATCACATTTTTTTTTGAAAGAAAGGAAAAGAGAGGAAAGAAAGTGAGAGTGAAAGAAAGAAAAAAAAAGAATGTACGAGAGAAAGAAAGAGGAAGAAAAAGAGGGAGAGAGAATAGGATTCTTGTTCTACTGCCCAGGCTAGAATGC